>BRZM01000082.1:151212-244641 GCA_033238685.1 Lates japonicus | reverse complement strand
ACTAATCTGTATAAACAAAATTAATTATGATCATCGATTCTGACTTTCGCGCTAGTCAGGACTGTGTGAGATATTACAAGTACTGGAGTAAATACGAATGAGTCAATGTAGACTGATCAATAATCTTCAACACAATTTCATCTTTAGTAGCGACTGAGAAACCTATAAATCAACTAGACAAAAATTTGCCTTACGTCTGACCACCACATTACCTGTTGTAAAGCGGGATGATAGGCCTTTTGCATGGACGTCTGAGACGGCTGCTATTTTATTGTATTTTTTTCTCTGGAACCTGAAGTGGGACTTGTGTGTTCAAAGACTCAAATGGCACTCCACTGTGCCTTCTCATACAACAAGACTGAGAAAAAGGCATTTCCTCACAAAACTCGGCTGATGGTCTACCCGTCCATGTCCAACACGTCAAAAGCTTAAATATAGACATGTAAGTTTGTTTGGAAAGTTGTACAGCCTGTGCCTGTATTAGGAAAGTTGGTCACATCACTTGAAGACAGTTCTTTTCTTTGCATGACAGTACTAGGTGGGTTCTTAACATGAAAGAAGGACAGACTGTCGTGGTTGTATTTCGCTTCTTGGCTACTCCTCTGCTCTGCAGTATGGGCCTTGATCCTACAAGCAACGGGAGTAGTGGTATAGGTTAAAGGCTGAGACAGTTTCCTGGTATGGCTGGTGGTAAAAGACCATCCTCGATTAGAACCTCCTCATGCTGCCACAAACCCAGGCTTGTGGGGTGCTTCTAACAAACTTCTTCCATCTTTGGCCAGTGACAGTGATTGATCACAGCCTCTCTGAAACTATAACAATAAAGTTATTTCTAATTGAAAGTTTGCACGTGTACGCACACACACACACACACACAAAATACATGCACACACATGCATAAACCTCTCACGGTCATCACAGAGGTCCTGCAGGCACAAAGCCCCACACATTAAGGGAATGGTACACACAAGTTTGCAAATGTGTGTGTGCAGATTGAAAACCAGACACCAACAGACAGTAAAAACACACACACACACACACACACAAGAGGGAACATTGTCAACTGGCTGGGAAGGAAACGGCTGAAAACATAATCGATGAAGGAGAGAAGAGTCATAGCGCGCGCACAGCTTGTCTGGCCAGCCCTCCTGGTGTGGCATGATCAACATACCAGATAGAATCTATCTACAAATCCACAGAGCACTCCTGCTCTCCTCAACTAGTCTCTTTTTGTGTTGCATCCCTCTATTTATACTTTCTCTGTCCAGCTGAGCTCTTTCCCTCTTCCTCTCTTGTTTTTCTCTCTCACCTTGAGACAAATCTTGACTTTCTATCTCAGTCTACTTGGTTTTCTCAGTCCTCTTATTTTTTCTCCTCTTCCCCCCCATATGACCCACTCCCACCTGCTATCCTCCTCCGTATCCCTCCCTCCATACTGAATAGATGTTTGCAAGTGTGTTGGCCTGGCTAAACTATTAATTAATCCCAGAGTGTGTGGACCTCCATGGTTATAGGGTGGGGTGGGGGGTGGGGGTGGGTTCCCTTAAAAAGCCTTAGGGGGTGGGGAAGCAGGCTGACAGTTCAAACATTTTAATCACAAGGCACAAACTACTATGCTGCAGTGTGTGTGAACGTGTGTGTGTGTGCACAGTATGTCAGTGTGCTCAGATGGATAAACTGCGTAAAAATGCACGAGCAAAAGAATGTGCATTAATAATATGCAAAACACTCGTCAGAGGAAGTTAATGAGGATAATATGGCGTCTGTATGAGCGTGTACACACAGAAACACACACACAAACCAACTGAGAGGTGGATTTATTTTATATGGGGAAATAAATCCAGCTCTCAGGTTGCTTCTCCAGTCACTAGAAACTGTATATCTCTGGCTGCTTGACAGTGGATCACACTTTGGACCATTAAGAACACCTTTAGCTGCTGGTTTCTGGTGTGTGTGTGAGAGAGAGAGAGAGACAGAGAGAGAGGGGGAGAGAAATGGAGAAACAGAGACAGAGACACAGAAAGAAAGAGAGACAGAGCGCTCACGGTGCAGCCCTCAGCCAACTCAGTTTAAATGGCTCCTTAGGGAATCACTAAAGCGGAACAATCGATTTCAACAATGGATGGCTTAAAGAATGAAAAAAAAAGAGGGGACCATGGTGTCCGTTCCTCGCTCTAACTTCAGTTGTTTCCTTCTTAGCTATTAACTGATTCCCCTCACTTCCTAACTGATTCCCTTACTAAGAGGGAGGTAATGAGAGAGGCGCCCTTGGAGCTGTAATGACTGTCTCCAAAAGTGCTACATTACTGCAAGTTGCTCACCTGTCTCTGGTCGGTCTGCTCAGACTGTAATGATGGAGACGGTGATTGGATTATCCCTTGAAACCCAATTAAAGTAGTCATATGAAGTGGATCGTGTGGATAGCTGCTTACATGTAATCTAATTTCAGCACAATCTAATTTTTCTTATGCTTCGTTATGTCTCTTGTTTTTCATGGTAATTGGCTGCTTTAAAAGCAGCGTAAACAAACGTGTCAGAGTGGTGTGCATGGCTGGAGGTGCTGTGTTTCCACTTAAAACTGCAACAGACTCAAATGCCCAGTTGTAGCTGTTTATGTATTTCTACCATAGCTCATATACAGCCTCTATTTATATCTTTTCATGAAATAGATCAGGGTATAATTGGGACTCTTTGGTATAATTGGGCCTCACATTAAAATTCTTTTCTTAAGGCAGAAGACATGCAGTTAAATTGCCATGTTACCATCTGGTATCGTGATGAAACTGAAGTTTGCCATTTGTGTAGAGCTATCATATCATAAGGGAGGCCCACGTCCTTCTGGACTGAAATGTCAGTTTGGATGACGACGCTCGGGTTAGCCCCGACCATCTGACATGTTCAGATGAAATGAGTTTGCTTCGGGCTGAGCCATTAATAGATTACAAAGCTGCTGCGGGTTACCTTTCAATATGTAATAGGTTGGAATCTAAGTCATAGAGTACAAGAGCGCATGGTGGCTCTGTATCACACAATAAGTACATTTCCACATGAGGCAGTCACTGGGAGGAATCAGTGTTTGATCCAAGTGTTTATGAGGTTGAAAGAAACATGAAGTCAGTCTATATGCATATGTATAGAAGTTTGTTTCCTGGATTGCGTTTAATCTCATATCCAGATAATGATGTTTACGTGACAGTTCATATAGCCTCCGTACTGTCTTAATTAGTGTTTACTGTGAGTTGTAACCGGTTGTTTGATTGGTGCTTTGTCACACAGATGCCTGAGCTTCTATTAAGGCAGCAATAACAATATATTTTTCCCCCAGCAGTAACTAGAACTACAGTCACTCTGACCTGAAACTTAGCAAAACAATTACATCCGCCATACAGCATCAGCGCTAACACCACACATCAGCCGTGCATATCTCTAAGCGGCTTTGGACTGTGCTCATGCGTAAGGTCAACCCTGGTCAATTATGTAGTTATTTCTGCTTGGTCAAGCAATTTGGATTTTAATCCCATGGCTGTTATCTCTAAATCCACTTTATGAAGTATGGAGCGAAGCAGCCACCGGAACCCATATTTCACCCTCTTCTGCAGATGTTCTCGCGGCAAACAGGCCAGAACAACCTCATAGACAATAACTGCAGTGAGGTCAGGGGAGGCCAGGAGAGATAATCCTCAGATAATTTGCACATAATATTAAAGAAAATAAAAAAATAAACACATGACAAAAAGCGTCAGAATGTCATCACTCAGCTCGCTGTCTCTGCCCCCCCCCACCCCCCAATCACCCTCTCTCCACCACAGGCCTCATTATGGAGTGCTTTGGAGATTGGCTAAGACGCCGCTGTTTAAGATGAGAGAACAATTAGTGTCAGAAAGCATCATTCTCTGCGCTCTCTGACACTCCGTGAGGGCCATTATCTCACATCAGTTTAGTGCGTACAGATGAACAAGGAGACTCTGGAGCTAGAAACATTGTTGAAGCAAACAAAGGGAACATGCCAGCAAGACAGGGGGTGTTTGGGCATACTGTACCCATCTGTGCATCGTGCCTGTCCTCATAAAGACTGGATTGATGTGTGTGCCAGTGTTTGCATATGTTTTCTCCTCCTGTGATATTAAGGATAAGATGCACGTCATGAACACTTCAAACGGATTGCTGATGAGCTCTGTAATTTGGTCATCAAAGTAACAGGGAGTGGCCATTGTTTCACTGCTGGCTCCATATCAAGTGTGAGTCTACATGGGAATGTATGACGCCGATGTCCTTGAAGTGCACTTGCCACACACGAAGTAGCAAAGTGGACAAAACTGCCTTCTCAGTATATAACACGCCTGAAATACAGAGCAGCAAGTCAATAGCTCTGAAAGCACAGAAGGAACTGTGCTAACTCTAACTGTGCCATTAACTATTGATAACAGCTGTATCGATTTAGAAGGCCAACGCTCTGAAAGTTTCTAAAACAGACTCTCAAGGGGAAACAAGAGGATTAGGAATTCAATGACTACTGGGCTATAGTGATCATTAGCACTAATACTCAGGACAAATCACAGCATAACCTTATTGGAATTTACATTTTATTTCAATGCCATTTTTTTGGAAACTTCCCCCAGACAAACAGTAATAACAAAAGAGAAGGCATCTTCTTTTTAATCAGTTCAATTTGAATATTAAAGAATGATGAATCATACGAGATATACAGGGGATTTTTTGTTCAGCTTTCTATGTGGATGACCATTTGGCATTCTGTTTGTTCACTTGCTATGTATTGCCATGATCAAACCATACTGAGCTTCCCATTCTCTCAGGATAACAAATGGATAAAAGGGTTTCTTTCTGACAGGCTGGAGTAGAATTACAGTAGATGGGGATAAGGAATATCACTGAGTATCGCCGGTGATGTATACGTCATGTCTACCTGGGGATGAAGTCCCACAGGTATAGCATGTAAATGATTGCTGGAGGTGCTTTTCTTGCAATAATGAGAATTACTTCTGACAACGTGCCTCTCTGTGGTCACTTTTCTCAACACATGTCAAACAGGAAAAACCAGCTAATTAACAGTTATTTTAAGTGTCATACATATTTTATCTGCCAAGTCAGAAAATGAATCAACAGTATGGCACTCCAGCTCTCCCACTCTCCTGTCATGTCTTGTTTTCCTTGCCCTTTTTTCTGCACTATTTGGGCAGTCCAATTCCCTGTGTGCTGCAGTCCTTGTCACTGCTACTTCTACTGTTGACCTGATGTGTATCAGGGGAAGCCACGTGTTTCTTCTGATACACAGTAATACACAGGCTTCAGCATGTGCTGGGATTTAGACTGTCCCAACTAGATCCCACTCTCCCTCACGGGTAAGTATTAATCTATATTGCAGCAACAAGGCCATGATCCCTCACCTGCTTCCCACCTGCTAACAGAGACAGCTGTGCTCACTGGAAGATGAGGGCAGATACACGGTAACCAGGATATGAACACTGAGTGTCTGAAATGATAAGCATGAGCTCCTGTTTGATACACCTCTCTCCTGTTTACAGTATTATTATGCTATCTGTATCTGGTTAAGGAAAAATGATTGTTAATGCAGGATGTAAAATACAAGTGCAACACATTACAGGTTGAGTTTTATCAGATCACATGGTGATAGGATCTCAGCCAGGTAGAAATACAATCTGTATTCTTCCTGCTATCTGAACCTAGCCTAACAAAGAGCTACCAACGACCTTTCCTCAGGAAAGTAAAGGGCGGCCATTGCTGCATCATTTACTTTGACCTGGGTGGCACCACCTGTGTCCACCAGCTCTGCCTGCCTTGTTTGTATTTTGACATTGATCACACTCTGGATCAGACGTCATTATTTTGGTAACAGATGCATCTTAATACCAGGTGAAAGTAGGGTTTGCAGAATATTCTACACACTCACACATTCTGGTATTATGATTCTCTGTCACCATTTTCAGCTAGAACTGCAGCAGTTTCCAAAAACTGAAGAATGGCTACTTCCACTGTTTAGGAGACCAATAAAAATGCTTTAGAGAACCGCCTGCTGGCCTGTGAGAAAAGCTGTTGATACCGGCCACCCACAGTGCAATACTGTGGCAAGATGTTTGAGCACATGAGCATAAACTGAATTAATAGTAACAGGAATCTTAAATCACTCCTGCCAGGAAAAGTCTCTCGGGGGGTGGATGTTTGCATGGCTGACAGGCAATGGAATAATCCCTCTGTTTTATATATGAGGTTATAACACTTTGATGTTGCTTTTTCTTTCTCTCCTATCGGCGCTGGGTGATTATGTGCCATTCTGTCGAGGGTATCTCTGGCTTTGTAATATTTTTTGTATAGATTCATGAAGGAGCCTCAGGCATGTTATTGATGCAAGCGTCTATACAGTGGTGAAGTCAGATGCACAGAGAGAGTATGGACCTGTCTGATGCTATTTGCATGTTGTCATGAGAGGAGTTGGAGATTCTGCTGGGCTGACACTGACGACTGTGGCTGTCTTGAATTTCATTTGATGTGTTGATAGCTGATAGCAGTAGTGGCACATTCCCCCCCCCCGCTGATTCAGTTGTGCCTGCATACCAAAATAAAAGCAGCATTGTTTCTATAGCCAGTAGCAGAAGTCATATACAGTGGCTCAGATGTACAACAGTAAGTGAAAGAATGGCTTCTTTCAGAGCTGAGTGACCACATTTGTTCGATAAAGAGACAACTTCGCTGATGCGGTTCAGCAGAACAGAGATTGACAGTGATAAAATGACAGTCCTTCCTTCCTGCCCTCCTGGACAAAAGAAATGTTTAACTCAGTACATAGACAAAAACACTTAAGCTGTGTGTGTGTGTGTACAACAGTGTATTTGTATAACGTGGCAATAAGCAGCAATAATATAAATGCATGAATGTTTAACTTTAAAAACAGCAGCTGACTGATTTCTGATTCCTGTCCATGAACCTTGGTTCAACTCACCGCATGACTCGCTCTCGAAGGAAAGACAATCTCCTGCATAACTATAGCTGAGGTGATTTGCAGCCACAAATATCTAAATTCATCTCCTGATCAGGAGCGTGATGTCAAACAGAGAGAGTAACTGCAAACCACATAATGTTCTTCAATTACATCGTGTTATTCATGGCCGTGTGCAACCTTGAATAGTCTATCTCTCATTTTGCTTCATATTCAGTCCACTTCATTTTAATGAAAAGATGATAGATCAGAGGTGGGAGAGTTGTTTCCAGCACTGAGTTAAAAGAAAGAAGGAGCTCTCATTTGTAACTAAATTATTATTATGATGGAAGATTTACGCTGACGACAGTTTCAGACCTGAAATTAAAGAGGTTTCTACCATAGTGGATGATGGACAGTATCTGCTGGGTGCTTGTTAACCTTCTGTGCAGACTTCTATTACCACACAAATGAAGCTGTAAGCTCAAACTGCATAAACAAGGAACTGAGGACGCAACAGTTTTGGATGGAAACTACAGTAGACAACAGCAGAGATCTTATTACCTGGGAGTAGAGAAAGGTTTTTCACTTATTAAATATATAGTAGTTACATCATCCTGTTTCACTATGGAAGAAGTGTATTGATGATCCCATTTTGGGACATGTTGTAAACTGCAGAGTCAATCAAATTCCAACTCAAAGTCAACTCCCAGCTCCTGTGCTCATCACATTTCCATCCCAATTTGCATCATACAGTTTAAGCCTGAAGAAAGCCTTTCAGTTCTCTGTTGTTGTTGTGAGTCAGTGTATACTCCTCTCTGGCTACAACAGAGGGATTCTTTGTGTCTCCAAGGCCTCTTTTCTGTGCTCGTTTTCTCTGGCCACTCTACAACACACACACACACACACTCTCACCCACAGCGACTGAACCTCTGCTATTCCTTCCTAGCTTTGCGCGAGGAGGACATTCCATTCCTTGCATATTAATCACCTCATTCATCCACCGACGCAGCGTCCGCACTCCAGCCAACAATTAGTCCCTTCCTTCCCCTGCTCCTCCTCCTCCTGTTCCCAGAGGAGAGGAACCCGAGCCCGGGTCAAGCTGCCTATAATCAGCCAGCCACTAATTATGAAGCCGAATCACTACGGCGACGGCCGAGGCCAAACCCTGAAACACTTACTCGAGCGGGTGCGTAGAGTCAGAGAGATTATTTTTCAAGGTTGACACAGATAGGCCACGGTTCCTTTTTGTTCTCGCTGCCCTTTCAACTGCTGCCTCTAAGGATACGCAAGAGATTAACTTGAATATGGAGAATGACACGCAGGTCAGAGAGTCAATCATTCAGAATCACTCAAAGTTAACATGATAGATGGAACTTGGGAAGGAGCAGCACGCTGAGGCATCAGATGGTTGACTGTTTTCGAAAGTAGAGAATTTCTTGTTGTTTGTCTTAGATGGCATCCTTATAATCCTCTCAGCTGCGAGCGGAGGCGAGAACAAAGAGCCAGTGATACAGCTGCAATAAATGTGATTAAACACGCACTCAAATTGTCCCTTAGTGATGTGGCCTTTTATTTCACAGCTGGGACACGGGACTTTAATGACTTGGGCAGGGGCCAGCCAGGCACTAAGATGGTCAGACAGTGGGACAGCGTGGCACCACTTAGCCCCTGTCAGTAATGGCCCGGACACCTCCATCCCTCTCCTCCGTCACAATGGTCTGGCTCTGCCATCCCTCATGGCGTCCCTCTCTGCCTGTGCTTTCTTATTCCCACACACACACATACCACAAACACAACAGAGCCGGGTGGACTGAAAAGGCTGGTGATGAGGAGAGAACGGGGTGAAAGGGTAAATGGAGGGAAAAGAAAAGCGGGACAGTTAATGGAGAGGGAGGACAACGAAGGCGCCATCAAAGGAGGGGAGGGTCTCAGGAAAAGAGGCAAAGCCACAGAGAGCAGCTAGAAAAAAAAAAAAAGACTGAGAGAGGACTTGTGGATTTAGATGGGTTGAGATAGTCATACCTCCCTTTTTTCTTCTACTGACAAAAGGGCCAGGCTCCCATTCATGCCTGTGGGAATGCCTGGGCCAAATAATGAGAGCACACAGCTGAGGGATGACTTCTGAGCCACTAAAGCATCCCTGTAAAAAAATTGTCCTTTTCATGTTTGAGTCTTTCAGCTTTCTTATCTACAGTAGCAGTTGGTCTACTGCAAGCTTGTGTTGTAGAAAATGTTCCATTTGTTTTATTTGCTACGTTGTCCACAAGAAGCCTATTGTCATTCTGTGTAATATTCACTCTAACATACAGCAAACACATACTTCTCTGTACAATAATGTCCGTTCAGCCAAGTACTGAAAGCTTATTGTGTTGTAGACACTCCAGCAAGGTTGGAGGTAGGTAAACTCTGCCACTTTGAAGGACAAGCTCCAGTCTGCACTGTCATCTCTAAAGAGTCACTAAGAGAGCTAACAATGTTCAGTGCCTCTTTTTTTTATTCAGTGCTGCTCCCACTGTTTCTCTGCCTCTCTTCCGTTCCATATTTTTCTTTCACTCTCAAAACTTTTCCATGTGTAGAACAAACACTGGCTGAGAATGAAGGTTGACATGACAACTCTACTTGTCACCCATTTTTTTCTTTTTTTAATAACTTGCCAAACAAATTGGTCCCCGAATGCCACAATGTCAGGCACAGAGCAAACTGTAGGACAGAAAGTAGAAGGAGTTATGGCAAAGAGAGAAAGGTTGTACTTGTAGGAGGTGAAGGTAAAGAAAACAGCTCACACAACAAAATGTACGGTCACACTCGAGTACAGGTTTTTGACAAGGTTCTGTTTGGGAGTACAAGGGAATAAATGGACTATTTGGGCTTTTCTCTCACCTAGAGCAAAAAGCTCACTTGTTGCACAACTTAACATTGAGCAACAAGTGGAGTGATGACCACAATGTGCTTCACTTTTATTTAGGTCATTGCTCACATTTGATCCTCTTGAAATACAAAAACGTTTCTTGGTGACGTCTTGTATTCTTTTATACAACTTGATCTTCAGCTAGTCTATATCTGGTTGGTGAATATAAGTTATATAGTTCTGTGCTGGTGACAGTGATGAAATTCTCTTTTGTTAATTGGGTCAGCCTATGAACTGACCCAGTGCACTAGCCAACCATATGCCCCAACAAGCCATCCTCTGATCTACTTCAGCTAATGATAGAACTGTCTAATCAATAATAGCCTCATTGAGTGTCACTGAACTCCTCACACACATATATATGCACGCACATGCACAAACACAAAACATCTCTCCTCCCTCTCTCTCATCCTGCCTCGCTCTTCCTCAGTGTGTCCTAATTCCGTAGTCCACTCTGCCTGCGGGTCAGCAATCTGTCTATCTCTCATTAGAGATGTGTCATATTAATTCAGAAACCCATTTTTTTTGGCAAAATATAAAAGTGGGAAGTCCACGCTGTGGCACATTTTATACATTTAATTGAGGAGGGAGGGAGACTGAAAGCAGGACAGATAATACACTTCAAACATTTCTAATCTCCTCCTTATTAGCCAACAGTAAACACTCCTATACACACTAGGGAAGTCAATTTTCTGGTATTTTTGTCTTCATTGGGTCTGAGACGAGATATGGAGAGACAGCATATAGTACCCAAGCACAGACTGGGAAACAAGCTCCAGGAATCTGCCACTTTAATTCCTCTCAAATAAAGTATTATCTCGCTTTTATTACCTGTCAGAATGCTCCAGTGTTCACGCATGTGTACAATTTAATTAAACCAAATCCATGTGGAAAGAAAATAATAACAAACAGGTACAGTGATTGTGTTATTTATTCAACCCTCTCTAGGTCTGAATGCTCAACAAAGGCATGGTAGTAATTAATTGGAGCCTGGAGGTTGGAAGGCCTATCGCATGAGGTCAATTCGGCGGCAAGGGCCACGCCTGTCCTGTAATAAGCTGGACATAGTTACGGCTGTAATTGGCAGGCGCAGCCAAGTGACAAGGGCAGGTCGGATGGAAGCGCTGACCGTGGAAAATTAGAGAGGATGGTTTAAGATTGATCACCGAAAACTCTCCACCGGGCTCCTCCACTCAAAATAACCCACAAGGATTACAGAACGGCAGGCAGACTAATCTGAGGGAAGGGAGTATAATTGCAGAGGCCATATCTATCAGAGTGTTAGCTTTTTAAGCTTAGTCATCCGTTTGTGAAAGATGATGCTTTGTTGAAAAAAAAAAGGCACTAGACAAAGAACAAGAACAAAGAAAAGTTCATCTTGCAGGACTGCTGATTCATCCCCATGCCAAATATTCTGTTTGATACATGCTAACTGGACGTCACCCTGCGCACTGTCCTTGATATGAAAGTGCTCATATCAAGGCTCACCACAGGCACAGATAAAAAAAACAATGGGAGAAATGGCGACGGCGGTGGATGAAGACATAAAGCTCGACCCGTTCCCTACAGGACCCAGCTGACGATAGTATTGACAGACACGGCTGTTTGCCGCTCAGCCTATGGTAATTGAATAGTGATTCTATACAAACAAGCGACAAATTGTTAAGTAAATGATATGTTATGGAGGAGTAATGCAAGGGCAGATCATAAAATAAATTGGGAGCCGGAACTAGCTCCAGAACAGTGTGCTGCTCCCAGTGGACCAGAAGAGAAGAGGGGACAGGCCAATCAGGCGAATGGAGAGAAGATGGTTGAATCGAGGCTCAGGGAAATGAACGGAGGACGGCTGGTGGAGTTGGAGGAGTTGAGGGCGAAGGATGAAATGGAGGGAGCCACACCTCTGTGTCCTGTTTTTCTCCGAGCCTCTGGGCCCTGAAGGATCCGCTTGACATGTATGAACACAGGCACAGCCTCTTTGCCTCTATGTGTAATAAATCACATCCACCCATTGCCCATCCTGTGCTGCTGATGTGGAACTCCACTCATCTCAGCAGCTGCCAAAACACATCTACTCATTTAAGTACCCACTTCGCTCCCCAGTGTGCTGCCAAATGAAATAATTCCTGAGAATCACACATGAGGATTTGGCTTCTAAACATACAAGTAATTAGCCATCCTGCTTGGGATTTTACTGCTTGAAATGATACAGGATAAGCAATAGTTTGAAACACATGCTGCTATACTGTTTGTGGTCATTTCCCATAATCCTCAGGTCATACATCATCATCAGAATGGATGATATCTGTTAGGGTACTGTCGCTATGTAAAATTCATGATTTGAACATAAATGTATATAGGACTCTGTGATAGCAGCACATTGAGATGGTATTTCAATGGACGGATATTTTATATATACCTCAAGACTGTATATGTTTCACAAACAGCTCTTTACTGATGGCAGGCATATATTTTCAAGGTTTTGTAGAAATGCACTGGTATCCTGCTGACGTCCAGACACACATGCTGCAAATTGGTTAACAGCAAGACAGAGTGAATCCTCCTGACATCACACACTGTGTTTTTGTTTTTCCAATTAATAGCCTATTTTTCTTGCCATATATCAAATCACACTTAGCCTGAGGCAGTCCCGGGCCACCTGACGAATAACTAATGAAGCGCCCAGCTGCTACAGGAGTGACCTGCTCAAAGAGACGTAGAGTCAATTTCTCGCAATTTAAAACGCCTATGGGAATCACAGAGTGAGGGAGAGAGGGGTTATCATGGAGGGATGAGGAGGAGGGATGGGGAGGAGGAAGAGTGGATAAACAAGACCCAGGATGTTAATGCACAGCTTCACAGTTCCACATCTGGTGCTGTAATACGACAACACCAGCTACACTAGAGCAGCTGCACATTCTTCCAGGCGATTAAGCCGTATGCATATAAACCTAAAGAATCAATCCAATTCAGCTCACTGTATGTGTCATACTCATGGCAACACAAGCACAACTTTAACATTAACTTATATGCTATGTTATGATATGAACAAGGCAACAATGAATGTAAAAGCAAAGGATTTGACTAGTGGGTCTATGAGCACGTCTGTGTGTAAATAAACATCACAGCAGTAATTAAACACGTTGAAGGAGAGCTTAAGAGTGTGAAAAATACTTTATTGAACTAAGAGTAATTTTCATTCATGTCTTGTATCAAACTTGAGATGGAAAATAGAATAATTTTATTCCAGAGATAAAAAATCTACAGTGTGCTTCCCATTATTACTGATGAGGAACATGGAGCCCTAACTGGCTACACAACTGGTACTAAACAAAGTCATGGAGGCCCCTTCTTTAGTCACGACGTGAGATGTTGACATTTAAAACCTCTTTAATGAGTATGTACTAGCTATTACTTTATAAAAAAAACAATGGGAGAAATGGCGACGGCGGTGGATGAAGACATAAAGCTCGACCCGTTCCCCACAGGACTCAGCCGGGACGACAGTATTGACAGACACGGCTGTTTGCCGTTCAGCCTAATTGGAATAGTGATTTCCATACAAACAAGCGACAAATTGTTACAAATGACATGTTAAGTGGGAGCACATAATGCAAGGTGGCAGACTGCGCAAAACAAATTGGGAGCCGGAACTAGCTCCAAAATACAGTGTGCTGCTCTCAGTGGACCAGAAGAGAAGGAGGGGGGGGGGGACAGGCCAATCAGGCGAATGGAGAGAAGATGGTTGAATCGAGGTTTGGGGAAATGAACGGAGGACGGCTGGTGGAGTTGAGGAGTTGAGAAGGAAGGATGTGAAAATGTGAGGGAGCTTCGTCACACCTCTGTGTCCTGTTTTTCCGAGCCTCTGGGCCCTGGAAGGATCCGCTTTGACATGCATGAACACAGGCACACAGCCTCCTTGCCTATGTAATAAACTGCCATCCACCTACTGCCTCCATCCCGTGCTGATGTGGAACTCCACTCATCTCAGCAGCTGCCAAAACACATCTACTCATTTAAGTACCCACTCGCTCCCCAGTGTGTCAAATGAAACACCCCTGAGAATCACGAGGACGGCTTCTAAATACAAGTAATTAGCCATCCTGTCAGATTTTTACTGCTTGAAATGACATACAGGATAAGCAACAGTTTGAAACACATGCTGCTATACTGTTTGTGGTCATTTCCCATAATCCCTTGTGGTCATACATCATCATCAGAATGGATGACATTCATGTCAGGGTACTGGTCGCTATGTAAAATTCATGATTTGAACATAAATGTATAGACTCTGTGACAGGGCAGCACATTGAGATGGCATTTTCAATGGGACGTGATATTTATATACCGTATATAGACTGTATATGTAGCTTCACAAACAGCTCTTACTGATGGCAGCATATATTTTTCAAGGTTTTGTAGAAATGCACTGGTATCCTGCTGACGTCCAGACATGCTGCTGCAACGGTTAACAGCAAGACAGAGTGAATCCTCCGACACTGACACTGTGTTTTTGTTTTTCCACTAATAGCTCTATTTTTCTCTTGCCATATATCAAATTAATTTAGTGCCTGATATGCAGTCCCGGGCTATTCTGATTTAAATAACTAATGAAGCGCTTCTTGCTGCCAAGCAGGAGCATCTGCTCAAAGAGACGCAGAGTCAATTTTCATAAATTTGAAACGCCCTATGGGGAATCACAGAGTGAGGGAGAGGAAGGATGGAGGGATGAGGAGGAGGATGGGAGGAGGAAGAGTGGGATAAACAAGGTTAATCTGTACGTTAATGTACAGCTTCAGACAGTTCCACATCTGGTGCTGTAATACGACACAACACCAGCTACACTAGAGCAGCTGCACATTCTTCCAGGCGATTAAGCCGTACAGTATATAAAACCTAAAATAGAATCAATCCAGACCTGTACTACTGTATGTGTCATACCATGGCAACACAATAATAACCTTAACATTAATCCTATATGCTATGTTATGATATGAACAAGTGCAAACAATGAATGTGTGCTAAAGATTTCTGACTAGTGGGTTCATGAGCACGTCTTGGTGTGTAAAATAAAACATCACAGCAGCAATTAAACACGCGATGAGAGCTTAACAGTGTGAAAAAATACTTTATTGAAATAAGAGTAATTTCATTCATGTCTTGTATCAACCAGATGGAAAATAGAACAATTTATTCCAGACAGCAAATCTACAGTGTGCTTCCATTACTGACTGATGAGTGAACATGGAGCCACCTAACTGGCTACACAACTGGCACTAAACAAAGTCATGTGAGGCTCCTTTAGCTCGGGCCGACGTGGAGACATGTTGAATATTTAAAACCTCCTTTAATGAGTGTCATAATTTAGGCTATTACTTTATGTGTCTACACTTTGACTGACAGTGCTGGAGCTTAACTGCTTACACTGCTGTTGCAATCATCACTATTGCTCATCACGCTGCTGCCAGTCATTACTATTACTCACTAATCAGCCGCACCTCCACCCACCTGTAGGCTCTGATACATGTTAGTCCCCTGACACTAAATATTTGCACTGAGCATGTTTTCATTCACTGCAAAAAAAAAGTATTTGAGACAACAGACTTGTTTGCATCTTCTTTGGTTAATTATAGCTTTTTCTACCTGTGTTGAATTGTACAGTAATTACAAGATTTCACATATCTTTAAGACATAAAGATATTTTATCACATTTTCCAGAAACCTTTGGCTTCTTCCCTCCCACTTTCAAAGAACCACGCTGCACTCAATTACTGAATGACTAACCTCCATGTGTCATTTTCATCACATAAGATTAAATCAAATATATGAAATGATTAATGATTAATATCACTGGGGTTAATCATATACATAAAGGCATTGCCTTCCAGTCAACCAAATGCTTTGAAAGCTCAAGAAATTATAAAATAATGTTAATTTTGTTAATAATGTCCCTTATCTAAACCAGATCTATATGAACAATGACCTTATTAATGTTGTGCTGGTTTGTACCTGTTGCTATGGGAAACAACATAAATTATCAACATATACAGACAAGACAGACACTAAAGAAAAATAAACCACTACCCTGAAAAATGCTTTTTCCATCTCAGGGAGCAGTACAACTGTGCCCTGAGGTTCAGTGTATGTACGCTATACCACAATCCCCTGCATGCACGGTGCATTAGAGAACAGCACCACACAGCACATTATAGGAGGCATGTTATGAAGCAATATAATGTGAATCAATAACTGCACATTTCCCCCTATATTTGTGAGGGCAGCCTTTGGTAAAATGCAAAGACACACAGCAGAGAGAGGTGAGGTAAACATACTGAACTCTGATGGTTACTGTGCTGTTAGAGAAACAGAACTTGCCAAAACAGTAGTAGCACTGACATCAAGTGCATATATGGTTATGTCAAGATTTACTGTAACGGCACAGAAAACAGAAACATTTATTGTCCTCTTAAAGCAACAAAATGTAACTTTGCTCAGTCACAGCGCCCTCTGCAGCCACGAGTGGTAATTAAAGCTGTTGGGTAGTTGTTGGGCAGCAATCTCTTAACTGGAGCTCTGATCTGTGTAGTTCCACTCACTGAACTGAAACATGGCTGAATGGTATACAGTATATTACCCATCATCCCCGGCTTCTGGAGCAGGAAGTGCTGTCACTGTAACAAACACACCAAACTCTGCTCATAATTCTTGATGTTTTCAGAGTTTCCTGGCTGGATATCAGAGATGAACACTGGTTTTTAATGACTTCTAAGTCTTTTTAACTGATCTACAGTTCAGCATTACTCTTGATCTTGCTGGGCCTGACTCCAATGACTATCACTCAGTTAGAGGGAGATCGAACAAAGAGCAAGAACAGGTGCTCAGTGCACAGAGTGGGAATGACAGAGGCTCCATCCTCCTTATTACAAGTCAGTGAACCATCAACATGATTCTAAAGCTGTTATTTTAAGGTAAAATAGTTACATAATGCCAATTTAATGTAGAAAATTGTTTCATAACTGATTCTTACATTGCAAGTACCGACAACACAGCAAACTACACTTCCTCACCTCCTACATATTGTGACAGGTTCAGCAGAACTTCTTGATGCAAAGGGCAAAACAATGGATTTCAAATCAAACAGTGTGACAGGAATGATAAGAAAAGCAAAAACTCCCTGTATCCTCCTCCCTGCAGTCAGAAACTGTGATGCTTCGAGCCTCTGTGATAAATAACTAAAGCAGCATCAGCTGATGTCAGAGCTGCCTAATACTTCATCTCAAGTTGATCCTGTTAGTTGGATGCAGTATACTTGTTAAGTCCAGTGGCTCTGTAATGCTCTCCATCTACTATCCAATCAGCTAATTCCCTGCATAGAAAAGTAAACATTAAATGCTAAGTGCAGCTATGTAGCTATGATCTGCAATGTTAAGCAGGATTGGCAGAATTATACTTGAAAGTCTATGATGGAAATTACTTGATGATGGATTCCAATCAGTCCAACCAGCAGCCAGTTATTGTTAAAGACCACACAGTTCTTCAAAAATCTGAAAAATGGTGTCCCAGATATTAAGCATGATAGACACTGGCTCTCCAGTCTGTGAAAAAATTCAATACAACATTCATGCAATGAACAACTCACTGCATGTAATTGCTGTGAGAGGTGTTTTCAATGCAGAGCGGCCAGGAATTAACAAGTTTAACCTTAATCTGCTGAGTGTGTGTGTGAGAGGGATACTGAGTGAATGTGTGTGTGTGTGCATGCAGCCAATCAGTGAGATGAAGTCAAATTCTTCAATGACACCATTAGACGTGTCACAAACCAATTCATCTGCCATCTCCCGAAACTCGTTTCATTACCACCGTCACCCTCAGAGCTTGCACACCCTTCACAATCACTCGCGTCTGCATTGATTAGATCTGTTGCATCTTGAGCAGTGAATCATTCTGTCTGCATTGCTGAGAACAATAAATATATGAAACACTCAGTAGCTATAGCCAAACTGCAGAAACCTTTTGTAAAGACAGTGTGTTCCAAAGCTTTTGACCTGTAGTTTATGTAATACAGAGAATGTAACAGTGAAATTCTGCATGTTGAAAAACACTGGGGGATACCTATTATTTATCAGTGATCATATAGATGACACTTTTTTCATGTAGAGAGACAGCTAACTGAAGTAGGTGCTTGAGAGTTTGTGCTACAAATAGAAGGTCAACGTGATGCATCAGTCTCTTAGCTTTGCTTAGTTTATCAGTTTAATTAGGCATTAACCTTATGAGTTCATCTTGACTGTTGTCGCTTCTAATCTTGTGTACAGAATTTCTTCTAAGTAATTCTGGATCTGTCAACCATGCCTTAGTTATTATTGACAGTTATGTTTAGTGTTGAATGGAGTGAGCTCAAGAAAAATGCATATATATGATATAAAATAACCACAAGCTCCTGCGGCTTTACTGTTGTGATTTTTCGGGCTTGCTCAGTTTTTCTTTCCTTTTTTTCATTTTTCTGTTGAGCTTAATCCACCAGAGATAGGACTTGCAGCAGTTCAGTGGAGCAGCACACATCAGGTAAGGCAGGAAAACTTAGTAAGTGCTTAAACATCTGCGCATATGCTTAGAGAAAGGGAGGGGGGACACATTATAATGCAGCTATTTTTTGCAAATCTCCAGGTTTTTTCTTTTCCAGGGAATGTTTGAAGCAGTGAACTCTGCCTCTGCAAGATGTTCCATATTGTTTTTCCCCGAGATCAACGTGAGCCACATCACACGGTGCCACACTCAAAGAAGAGCTATGTAAGACACGACTGGAATGAAAGGCAACGGTGCACATTTACAACAGCGGCTAATTAGGATTCCTCTTGGAAGGCATGTCGCACATTGCCACCCAGCGTGAGACTCCAGTGTGCAGAGGGCTGCAGTAAAAGAAGACCATCAAAAGCTATGTGTCTCTTAACTGGCTCTAATATGTCAAAGTTCACCATACGATGCATTTTTCATTAACATCATGTCATCTACTTGTATAAGTTACTTTACTATAACGAGGAGATTAATCTCCTCTTCAAACTACCTCCCCTCCACTTGGCTGCTATGAAAATCAGCTTGGAGAGATGTATCTGAGGCCCCTCCACTCTGCCTGCTGATGCTCTAGAACAGAAGTTCATGCAGTAATTACTAGATGTGGGTGTTAAAATTTCAGTATGCAAACCTTATGTGTGTATGTGTGTGCATATCTGAGTTTGAGGGTTTTTATGGTACTCTAGGCTAAGCATGCATGTGTGTACATATGTGGGTGCATATTAAATAAGTACCTGTGAAGTTGAATCTACAGTGGTTCATTCCCTGGTGCCTTGAAAGTTTCCCCTAATTATTGTTTATTTTTAAACTTGAATTATTAAAACCCTATTTGCCCACAGATACTGTATCAGGTTACACCACACCTTAAAAGAAAAAAAAACTTGAAAGCTCCCTGCACAATCTGAAAAAAGGAGAAGCACACTGCAAGTAAAATAAATATCAGTAGGTGCTCTGTTCTCATTTGCTGGTGTGTGTCCCACACTCAGGAAAAGTCAGTATCATCTGACTAATGAGCTCATTAGCAAATCTTTCAGCACCTGAATGTTTGAAGTTCCTCTTCGTGTTATATAAAATGAAATGATTTAAAAATAAAGGACAGTATCTATCACAAGGAAAAGAATCTTCCAAAGCAGATTCATATGCTGTCTAAATCCATCTGATGTGTGTGTTAATGTGGGTGTGGTCCTTTCTTTAATGCGTGTGTATTCCCTTATGTGCATGCCTCCTAGGTCACTAATCCTCTTATTAAGTCAACCTTTAACATGAGATTAGAGTCATGTCTGAAACTATCAGTTGCTAGGGGAGATATCACAATAGGCCTGAACATTTTGTTCTTTTCGAGGCACAGCACATCCAAAGAGATTTAAGCCGCACAGACAGAAAACAGCTAACACTTAACAGAATAGGAAGAAATAATCACCACTGATTTGCGCCTCCATAAAGCTTTACAATTTAGAGAAATGAAAATGCAAAACAGATAATTGGCTGGAGTCCTTCTAAGCCTCTAATGTGAAAGATTGTGGGGTAATGTGCTCTTGAATACACAAGGATCCTCCGGTGATTGTGGAAAAAAAGGAGGCACTCAACAAGTGTGTTAAAGCAGAGGTTTTATTCTTTTTGACGAGCTGTATTGCATATGAAGCTGCTCATTGGTTTGTAATCTGGATTTGACCTCAGGTAATCAACTATAACCGCCTCAAATTCTCATGTTTATTGCCCGTCAAAGATCCATATTACTGTAGAAGGTTAAAGAGTGAATCAATAGTGTTCAAGCATGTTTCACTTTTCAACCCCAAACATCAATGTCAGAGAGGGTACTTGTAAAGAGTGCTCCACAGAGCAGTGGAGGCTCATGAAGGACAGTTAAAAAAAAAACTGAAAACTGAATCTCAATCGAAGCAGCAGAAGCACAGATATCATGTTTTTATTCCACACATTCTTCTTTCTTGTCAAAACATGGTATCGAGGTAACCGACCTTACTGTACACCCTGCTGTCTGGAAAACTGCTCATACTACTCAGCATGAAATCAGTTTGTAATTAGAATGATAACTGACTATCTTCTCTATGAAAACAACATGAGTTTGTTTGGCTGCACTGTAAACAGATATTCCAGTTTCTCTTCTGTTATATTCCCAACAAAGCAGCTGTTCAGATTTCTGTGTTTGCTATTACATCTTTTACTTTAGTATTTAATAGAAAACACCTGCTGTGACATCACTGAGTGGGTGTGGCCAACAGAGTAACACACTCTAACATTTGAACCCCTGAGCAGTGCAGCAGCAGCAGCTGCTACCTCTTGGTGATAAACCCTTTCAATTTTTCAGAGGCTGTGTTTACTGAGAGCAATATTCAGTGTGTTGGCAACAGAACTAGACACCAGCCTCATCCCACCACCCCCACGAGACACAGTCAGTATGAACACCCTCTTCAGTCAACCGTGATTTCTCAGTAATTTGAGTTTCAAATGAAGTTAGCTCCTAACTTCAGTAACCAAGTCGCTAAAAACTCAGAGTGAAAGAGAAGAGGAAACCATAAGCACAGGGGTGTAAGCTGAATCAATGATGAATAAAAAGCAATAGAGGAGGAATCTGACAAAGTTTGATTGGCTGAGGAATGAAGCTTTCCACAGTCAAAAGCCCACTAACCCTGATAATAACCACTGTGGCAAGTTTGACAGCACACTACCTCTATTATACATCCTCTCTTTATTACTACATCTGCATGCAGCATGTTCCATCCCTCCAAAGCGCAGTATTTTCCTGTGCAATTCAATTTATCATGCAGGCCTGCTGACAACCACTCTGTCACACAACCACACTGTCAAAACAATTACAGCTCATGGAAAACAAGATTCAGGAGGCTCTGCAATCCACTCAAGCAGCCGCAGACCATTAGCCTTTCATTAGTGCAAAATAGCAGCGGGTTGGAGGAAATATAATACAATGTTTAATTGTATTACACTGTGATAGATGAAGAAATGTGGTAAACATGCGATGTAGTGTTCATCTGTGCAGTGGCAGAGAAGGACCTAACTGAAGTCTGCATGCAAACCTATAATAGATTTGCACATGTACTGTACATGTAGATGCATGCTGAGCATAAGTGTGTGCATGACACCAGAGGAAAAGGGTGTAAATGTGAATATCTAGGCCAGCAGTAATGAGTTTTCAGTCGCTGCAACACCAGCCATACTGTGATCTATTTCTATGTTGCCACTGGAGCTTGTCTGGCTCATACCACACAATATACTGCACATATGCATGTGAATATGTGTGTGTGTGTTCAAGTCAGTGCTGAATGTGGAAGTGCTGACTACGTGGCTGGGACCCAGATTAAAAGAGACTGTAAGGAAGTTAAATATTTCAATCTTCCAGAAAGCTTGGGTCAGTCGTATATTTTTTACAGTCATGCTTGTTAACCACGGCTAGTTTTATAGTGCTTTACAGTGACACTGTACTGAACACATATAATCACAAATACAACACACCCACAAGCTAACTAGTCAATATGCACCCAATCAATCTTATCTGTTCGGCACACATGTGCACACACACACACACAGACACACTTACAATGCTTATGGGCATGCAGTTGATTAGCAGTAACCTAGTTCAATAATATCCACCACATGTAGGTCACTATAATCTAGGACCTGTGAGTGTGTGTGTGTGTGTGTGTGTGTGTGATGAGTATAAATAGGGCTGCAGTAAAACTGCTGGATGGCAAACAGCAGCAGGTTTGTGAGGCCACAAGCTGGGGCTCAGCCTGCAGAGGTCAAACGTCATCTGTACTGATACAGTGGAAACCTTTACATGTATATTTACACTCAGGTCCATAAATGTTACATGCAATATTAAATTACATGCAGGACTCCATCTTATAGAAATGCACATATACTTGGAGGCTGTTGGTTCTGGAAATTGCAGTCAAAGGCTCCATTGCTGCCTTAACTAAACAGCAGCAGCCCACAGGACTCTGATACCTGCTGTCGATTTTATATTCAGTTCTTTGATAAGAATGAACCTGCTCTTCAGAACAGGTGTCCTGGAAGCAAAACAAGATGCAGAATTCTGATTTGACAACATCTCACACCACAGACACTTACAATTCTCACTGAGTAAACTTCAGCATGGCCAAGTGGGGTTTTGCCAGATGGCCAGTACACGATGTTTACGGATCAAAAAACACCATTAGTTTATTTGAAGTCGCGTTCCAGCTGGATGTTGATTTCTGTTGGCAACAAGATATTAAAAGAATGAAAGAAACTTGATGTTGGGGACAGGGGAACTGGGTTTAAGTTGTGGTTAAATAATGAATAAGTCCTGGCAGGCCTTGGTTGGCCCTGTAGTTAAAACATGAGCTACTACAGCATGTGGCACTCACTGCATGACAGTTTCACAAAGTTCAGCTAAGGTTTTTTTTTTCCATGTCTCTCTGGTTGCAGGGTAGATTGTCCACCCAGTTTGTTTCTGCTGAATCCTGAGCTGGCCTCAGTTCACTGAGGCAGCAGAACTCAATTAAGAAGTGATATCAAGGGAAATGATGAAAAAACTTTGATGAATCGGTGAACTTCCCACTTCCCTTACAGACACAAGACCTAGTTGGGCAACACAGGAAAAGATGAAAGGACAATTTGTACCCAAACCTAGGCGTGCTTGGAAATATGAGCTAGCATAATGAGATTGTCTAAAAATTATCTCCCAGGGCAGGATAAAGATGAAGAACTGCTCTCCTATTGGAATCAATTAGACCAAAGAGGATTTCTGCCCCAAAACAGCTTTTTATTGCGATGTGCAGATCCTTATTTTAATCAAATACAAATGTAATCAAAAGGAGAGTTAAAACAATGTACGAACCAAAGGTTATACCCGTGGTTGATGCATTCTCTTTTGTTTTATATAGAGATAAAGCAGTGCATGGTGATGCATACACTTACAAAAATAATCCTAACATACACTCACACACTCACACACAGTGTGATCTCAATAGTTTATCAGATCCATAGAGTCAGAGGCAGCTGAATGATAACCTCACATAAACCCTGTATCACTGCATGATACAATAACAGTCAGTTAATTCAGACAAACACTGTGTATTTCTATTGTCAGTGACAAGAGCTGCAACCATCAAAGGATGCCTGTCTGGAGGGGAAACTAGAGGTAAATCATTCAAACACCAAGACAGCATGCAAACTGCACAGAAAAGGCCACTGCTGGGAATTAAGGACAAGAACTTGTTGCTGTGATTATGACTTAGCCGCTGCCTTGCCCTTCTTCTCCACTCTCCAATGCACACCACAGGGGACACAGAAGAACACAAATACATGCACAGTACCACTCACAAACACTCACAGCTTGCAGCACAGAAATAGCCAACCTTTCTGCATTCTGTTTTCAGAAAAATAATGATGACAAAATCAGTGAGACAAACACGCACGAATCGGCAAACACAATGACATCTTATTTTCACTGTGAATGTGCCAGAAAAGCTGCGTGTTCTGGGCACCTCAGCCTGGGTTTCTCATCTGGTGATAATATTTCTACCAACTTGAATTTAGCTCATCGACTGGGAGTCTAATGCTAAACACCTGCATGTGTTTGCAGGTGAGACAACCGTTGTTGATGGTACCTTCTCATTGTCAGACACGGTTTCCTGTCTGATCTAAGCCCTTTTGCCTCAGTCACTATTTTACTGAAACAAATCACAGGCCACACAGCCTTAATGTCTCTATGTTGTAATTCGGAGGGATTTCCACTTTTCAATACACACATCTATACATGCATCCACTGGTGTGTACAAATACATGTGCACCCACGCATGCTTAAAAGACCTGCAGACACACGCACTGCAGCATGCAGGCATGTGGGCAACATCCACTAATATACACATGCATCACATCACATCCACAATGAAATAACTCGAAATCATCAATATATTTAACAAATCTCTCCATCCAATCAATGACAGTCACAGTTGAAACCCACACATAGTGGGACATGTCACCACATAAACGCAGTACATATGATGTGTTATGTGGATAGAGATTAATCAGATTAGGGAGACTGTCAGAGGGGCCAGTGCATCTGGCACTAAGCTTGGCCTGCAGGCACGCACTGATCCCACAGTAGAAAATGCATAAGTAGGTTTTGTCTGCAACCTGCCAGCTCTGTAATCACAGTGAAGAGAAATCTTCCGCATGAGTGTGCCCTCTTATTGAGTTCTTTTTAAAGGACAAAAATATGAGATGATGCAAGAAATGCTTGCATAATAGCTTTGTTTTATGTAAGATGGATTCAAGCTTCTTGCTGGCAAAGAACTAATCAAGAAATAGGGCTGTATGATTTTATTATTTAACTATTAACTGTGGAGAAACTAGAGCTCAGGAATAATAAGCTCTGCTGAAAATATGACAAAGAACAGAATACTGTGGCAAAAAAATAAAACAAAACTGCAAATATTATTCTGCATCAGGTATATATGAAATGATAGATGATATGTACATTCGGTTTCAGTGATATAATCAAACCTTTGCCATGAAGAATTCAGGTTTTTCTGAGGGCAAAACTCAGGGCCTACCTGCTGTCCACTCAGTGTACACACCATGAATATCCTGTCAACAAACAAGCCTGGGCAGAGAACATCATGCCTCCAGCTGTGTTTACAGCATGCTGTATATGTGTACATGTTGGGGGACTGCTGGCTGATGCCCAGAGGATCCCCCCCCTAAACAATGTGACTGAGCTGAGTGTATGCAGTGCTGAGCTGAGGGGTCTTAATTGGCGGGCTTCCATGCTGCTCAGCAGTGGGGTGTTGGAGGCTGAAACTCCTGCATGTCTCAGAAGTGGCTTTGCCTTATGATTGATTATAATTATGGACTTCTCTGCAAATCCTGGCTTTTCTGGGTGGGCGAGCTAACGTGGCTGGCAGAGGCTTAGATGAGGGGGTAAAGCACAGTAATATGCTGTGAGTGCACACAAACACAGTCACACGTGTGCATGCACACATGAAGAAACAACAGTGAGCATACTGAGTCATTTGCACACATGCTCACACATATTTCTTCTCCCAGCCCTGTCCTTGAACAGTGGATATGGGAGTTTGACAAAACCAGTCAATTAAGGAGAAGCACCGGCTTCCTCTGGAGGAAGCAGAGAGGAGAAAATTGGAGAGGAGCAGAGAGACAAGAGGAGGAGAGGTAACAAAATGTATTGCAGGGAGGATGATGGTGGAGATGAAAGAAAGAGACCAGTACTGCACTTGTAAAAAGCTGAGCAGAAGCATTAGCGAGATACCACATATAGCAGGAAAAATGTACATTTTTGAATGTGTCATCTGCTTAGCTGCATCACAGAGATTTGGGTTAGCTAACAAACGTGCAAAAGGATAGGTAATATAAGTTTTCATGTGAATATAGTCCACTATATATCTGTGAGAGATATAAAGGAGCAGAAGGGAAACAACACAGTGTGCTTACACTGGATCTTTAGGAGGGAGAGACACAAACATAAAGCCAGAGAGAGAGAGAGAGACGGAGAGAGAGAGAGGAGGTCTGAGAGAGCATTAGACACAAGTGTGAAAAAGAGCACAAATGGCAGCTTCCACATGTGGAAAATGCATAGCCTGGAGCACACTGACATTTCCACCCACTCAGTGATCAATCTCTTTCTTCTCTCAAGCTCCCTCCCTCCCTGCGTCTCTCCTCACTCTGCCTCTCATCACTCTCTCTTTGCCAAATCATACAAGGCTGATTTCCTTTCAAGTGCCAGCTTGTGTGTCATAGACAAAACTGGCATCGTGTCTCTTTGTTTTCCATAATGAGGTGGAACAAAGGTTAAGTGTATACATTCTGTTCTTCATTGGGCCTTGCATTGGTTGGGTGGGGGGTGAGGGAGAGGTGTGTGTGTGGGGGGGTGTCTTGGTTTCTCCAGCAGCAACTAAACCAAGACACCTGGCAGATTTTGGCAACAAGGGGACTGGCTATTGGGACCTGCTGCATTAAATGAGCTTCTCCTCACTTGTTAGCCTTCCATGTAGCTAATGGGATTTTCCATTATGTTTTACAGTTGACACACATGCTTAAGCCCAGAATGTTCTATCACTATAATGTTAAACTCTGATGCACGCTCCACATATGAACCTTAAAACTCACACACACAACACACTTCATGGCACAGAAAAGTATTAAAGCTGTTTACTGTTAAAAACTGACATGTACACAAACTAACTCATGCAAACACTAGCTTGGAAAATGCAGTACGGCCAGTTGCACCTCTTAGTCAACGGTACCATCAGAAGCAGCAGGCGTGCACTTGGAAACATGTCCCTCAGGTTCTGCCTCTTTTGTCTTGACTGTGATAGTGTGTCTTGTTTCTTGTATCCTGTGATCTCTCCCTCTGTTTCTCCTCACAGCATACAAACACAACATTTATCACTCCCCGACTGCGCTCCATATGCTGGATTAACCAGCTCTGAATCAGAGATAAGTCAGCTGGGATGGAGCTGTAGATCTCGCACCATGTCAAACTGCTTTTAGACTCATGGAATCAATAGACTTCCTTAAGATAGAGGAGTTTACTCAAAAGATTTTTTTCTTTCCACCAGCATGGATGTGAAAATTCAAGTTCCTGGGTTGTGGCACGCTATCACACTAAATGATAAAACTCTCTGCTGTTGTATTTTAGTCTCACTGTCAATAAAGTATTGTGGAGGCACAGTGTGAAGCATTCGAATCTTTCTATGGTACAGTTCTTACATAATCAAAACAAGAGAGAGTTGTGACATTGTGAGGGGGTTCACAGACCCTTTGTTTTATAATCAAATGATTTCCATTAAACTTGACATCACTCAGCCCTTCATTTATTTTCCTTGCAAAACTGACACAATCCTACCTAACGGTAAAAAGTCACTTAATTTAGTGCCTGCAGATGAGACACTTCTGACTGACTGCATTGTTCCTACACACCAGAAGCTATGAGGACAAGGCTATGTGTTTTTCTGGTCCCAAGGTATGCCTCCCTTTTGATTTGTATACTACTTTGCAAAATAGTGCTGACTTGTAGCTCTTCAGCAGCTCTGGATGTGAAACTTTAGAGCTTACAGCCAAGGTAATTACACTCTGTGTTACTCCTCCAATAGGCATTGACCTCAGGACAGAGGTAGAGCAGGCAGAGGGCAACTGCATTAATGTTAATCTAAATGCATTGAGGAATTTTCCCTGTGATTTCAATACTATCCAACTTATCCAACATGGGTGTCAGCAGGTCTACTGTCTCCTGGATCTTTAACTATCTGTCAGATAGACCCCAGTTTGTTGGGGAGCTCCCTGTCTGATGTGGTGGTCTGTCACACAGGAGCACCACAGGAGACTGTCCTGTCTCTGTTTCTGTTCATTCTGCACATCTCAGATTTCCAGTATATCTGGTGGTGGTGGGGTGAACTAGAGATACAGGGAACTGGTGCATAATTTTGAGAAGTTGTGCTGCAGGAATCATCAATCAATAAACATGGTCAATACCAGGGAGATGGTGGTCGAATATAGGAGGATGAGAACAAGTACTTGGGTGTCCACTTAAATAGCAGACTGGACTGAGGGACCAACAGTGACGCTGTATACAGGAAGGGGACTCTTCATCAATGTATACAGCAAGATGCTGGACATCTACCAGTCTGAGGTAGTTAATGCCATCCACTGTGTGTGGTCTGCTGGGTTCTCAGGTTCTGACATGGTCCAAAAACAGTTAGTGGCAGAAGTAATTGGCGATAAATGCATTATTGCAATTAATAAACCCATTGTTATCATTTTGGACAACACACCTGAACTGGTATTTGTCGCTGCCTTTGTTTCTACCTAGCTGCTGATATAGATCTTGAGCAAGTCTAGGTGAGTACAAAGAAATGACGTAAATACAGCAGAGTCAATCAAAAATGACATTAATGGCAGCATCCCACTGCTGATGATAACAGGAAAAGCTCATTACCATAATTAAAGTGAATATTCTCTTGAATGACAAAAGTCCCCCTACTCATGCATACAATCATTATTTTCATTACTGTCGGCTCCACTGCTGTTATCATTAGCATCACATCGCCAGCATCTTCCCGTGTCCTTTGCTTTGCCGTGGTGTTTAAGTCCTGGTAACTATAACAGTTTTGACCTGCTAGAGAGGCAGCAGAGAACAGAGGGGGCTGTGGGTAGGTCTACCATAATGTCCTCAGGATGATGGCTCATGTATTCTCAAGACCTTTTTTATGTTTCCTTCAATGTCTCAGCATAAAATCTCTAAACTTTCCATCAGATGTAGCGCAGTGTATCTGGGGAGAAAGCTGTAGGGACTCCAGGAACTTCTGGGTTGCATCTTCAACTTTTCATCAGTCAGAGTTAGTCTTTGTAATATGGCTGTGTGACATAATTCTGGAAAGCCCCACTCTGCTAACGGTTTCATATCGAATCTCTCCAGAATGTGTCTAAGAAATTACACAGATATGGTGCAACGGGCCATAACTGCTACAGTAAGCCTAGGACAAAGAGCAAAGAGAGACTACCCAGGGGAAGGCACTTTGCTCACTCAGAAAGAAAGAGAATAAAACACACAGTTGGTGTAAATGTGTCCTTAGCTTGGCCCTGTGAAACACTCCTAGAGAGAGGCAGTTTGTTGCCAAAAACAAACACTTCACTGAGAGATGCTTGAATGGTGGTAGAAAAGTAAAGCTCAATGATGAAAAGCAATTTCAGACCATAAAGAGAAGCAGAATTACTGAAGGTATTGAGCAAACACTGGAAACAAAAATAAGTAAAAGTGTATTATCATTATGCAAAAGCCATTCTCTGAGAAGCCACAAGTTTTGTGACGGCCTTTCACAAGTCAATGAGAGATTTAAGGTTTTTAAGGCAGCTTAGTTCAGGACAACTGAGACATCAAAATAAATAGAGAGAGGAGGAGAGCAGCAGAGATGAGACGAATTATGAACAGGGTGAGAGAAGAAGTGGGATGTGCATCAAGCAGAGAGCACAGTGGGGTATAGCAGGGCCAATTTGAAAATGCTGACTCTCCTCTCGGACAGCAAAAGGTAAGAATGTTGTACAAACATGACACACACAGTTGCTGGACGATTTATGGTATCACAATGGAACCACAGAAGGAAATTCACCAAGACGTCTCTCCAAGGGGGATCTGCATATATTCTGCATATTTTCATATATTCTATGACTCGGCTGCTTGAGCTAGGATTTCAGAGTTTTTGTCTTATTGGCCAAAAAAATAGTCCCATTTATCATCCATAGTGAGCACAAAATGTTAAGTTTAAGTTTAAGGCTAATCCACCAAAGCTTGCACCCTTGTGCCCTACGACACCATTTGCACTGGGGGTGATCCAGGATTAAAAAAAACAAAAACTCTCCTCACTTTGCTGTCAGCAGCCATTATGTATTGCTGAACTCTTTGCACAATGTCTTCATGCCACCAAATAATTCAAGGGAAGTTGGTGCTCTAAAAGGCTTCACTTTCAAATACATGAGTGTGGACAAAATAATGAGATTTGCATGCAGTCCCGTTTTACTTTGCAATTCTATGACAGGCACTGTTCAGAACACTTTCCACTGTGTACAGTTGGTGAATAGCATGCCTTTTCTGTGTTGTCACTTCGGCAGAAGTCTTTAGTGACTGTGGGCCTCAGTCTGAATCTGAATAAAAATAGAGGGGATTTGTGTCTGAGATTTGAACAGTCCTCTGTACGTAGCCAGTCTTTCCAAAAAAGAAAAGGTATTATAGAGTGAAAGAGAGGATCATTGTGCTATAAAATGCTTTGGCCATACAAGAAATATATTTCGAAAGAGTTGACAACAATGTTCAAATTATGGAGGAGCCAGGGGGCTTAGCTCCCCTAAAAGTGACCAGAGTTCTCCTTCAGGTTATAGCCGCAAAAATAAGATTGCAGAGTAGAACGGATGTGGGAAACCTCCTCCAATACTGTTCTTTCTCCACTGAAAAAATTAGTTATGCAGAAAGTTTCCCAAATTTCTCACTAAATTGCGAGCATTGCTTGCACTACATAGCCAATGTTAGCATTACCAGTCTAGAAGAATTGTTGCTAGTTAAGCATCAAACATCATTCCCTTACTTGCCAAGAGCTGTCTCCAGTGGGGGAAAGCAAAAGCAATGTTTTGCTTCTAGTTCTAGCACTTCTTTTGTTCTACTAAAGGTAGCATGCTAATTAGCTAGCCTGGGTCCAGCAGGCCCATCTTGGCACTTTCTGATAGTGACTCCAGACTTCCCTTAAGAAGTACTGCTGCTCAGAGGGTGTATAACCTCTTGTATTGTAAACACAATGATGGATGAAGCTCTTAGCAGGCAACCATCTCCACCACCCACTCCTGGCTGGGAACCACATTTGGTGACAGAGAAAACTTACATATAGCCCCTTTAAAACTCAATAGAAAAGAAATTATTCTTATTCTATCACCTCACCACTAAACATGAGATGGTTTGGTTTTTGGATAAAGTAACTAAAGTTTTAAAGTTGTATCATGTAAAACCATCAGGTGTTGTTTTGTAGCCTCTGGTAGTTCTTCAAAGAGATGTAAAATTAAATTTTAAGGATCAAGGAAATCTTCAAACAGCGTATGTAAGGGTGTTTCTTAAAGCATATCATGGTGTTAGTGTGGTAATTTAGGTAAGAGCTGCAAAATCAGCCCCGCACTGAAAAAAGGAAAAAAGAAAAAAAAAAACTAATTCAAAATGTAATGTGAAGCTGCAGGATTAAAAAGAAAATCAATACCCTAAAAGTGAGTCAGTCAGAGTTCACTGAGGCGTGGTAGATGTATCTCATGCCTCACACACACACACACACACACACCAGAGAAAGCCAGCTCTTCAGGTCTAGTGGTTTTTTAAAAATATACTATATATTCATTGTGTTATGTCAATATTGATTAAGGTAAGCCAAAAAAAATAATAATAATAAAAAATCTGACTGGAGTGGTGTGGTCACATTATGCATCCTTTCCAATAATACAATATGGTAGAAAAGATGATTGTGGACCATGGTGCAGTCAATGGAGTGCGTCCGCCAACCCTTTTTGGTGTATTCTGCCATGGCTGATTGGATAACCATAGAGGTTTCTAATCCTTTTAACCCTGGTACAGTTGTCTTCTCACATAACTGTTAGCGGCAAACACACACACACACACACACCCAGACATACTATATGTGTGTATAGAAAACTGTAAATACAATGCTCAACACAGAAGCTCTACACTTCTCTGTTCACTTCCCTCCAAACATGCTAAACATATCACTCAACTCACAACACCATGCTCTCCTGTACATGATTTATTTTTAACACTCTCTGTTGCAGGGGTATTAAAAAATGAATGAAAATGCCCTCAAGAAATAAAACAGACAATATTTCTGAGCAATGGCTTATAAGACTGAATTGAGCCATGGTTAAATAGGCTGAGCGGTTTCCTTCTTTTGTTTCCTCTGTGTTTGAAGACACAAAGGAAGGCTGTTACTGCCATCTCTCCAAGGGACTGTGTATTTGTACTTGGCCACCTGTTCCTAGTCTTTGGGTACAATGTTTACTTCAGGCATACCACATTGTGTTACGTCCCCCAGCATTGTGAGACAAAGCAATAAGATGCAAATGTCTGCAAACTCCTGCATTTTAAAGGCTATAGCAGTTAAACAAATTGAAAAGTTAACACAACTTTAATGAACTTTTCAGGCATATGAATGCTTCATTTGCACATAAAAGAGAAGGTACAGGTCAAAATAGGAGTTTGAAAGCTAAAAATGTTCATCAGGCAAAGGAATATTGAGTCACTGATGTTCATGAACACAAATGTTATGGATGCGTAATGTAGCAGTTAAAAAATATGAATCATTTTAAGGATGGAAACTAGAAAAGCTACCTGGCTAATCTGAGTAGCCCAACTCATCCAGACCAGAGGTTTTCAAACTGTGAGGTAAATATACTGCATGAGGTGAAAGGGACAGGTGCAAGCTAATGTTCTAAAAACAACAAAAACAGGTTTGCAGTCTGGATTCCTGATTTGAAGCTGCAGCAATGGTTACTTTAAAGTGCAATTTGTGTCAAACATCACATCAAACTCCCTCTCACAGTCAAGTAATATTTTTCACCTCAGTGTGACTAATACTTCCAGGGGATATGATTATATCTGATTTCAATCATGAATGAATGTTCATAAATATGCTTAGAAATCATAGAAAAAGACTTAACTATAATAACTTGCCAGAGAATCATTCATTCTTGAGCTTCCTTCAGTATCAAAGTAGTTCTGTGATTGATGTCCATATATCCATGGGTACATTGCAAACAGGACCTGTTATTGGCTAGTTTGACATACTTTTAACAGTGCCAATTTGCCAAAATCTTAACAATTTCATGGCAACATTATTCTCTGTGCCTCGAAAACTAGGATCATGATTATCCCCTAAATAAAAGTAAAACAAAACATAATAACAGGGGTTACAAAAATCCATTGTTAGTACCAGTTCTGTCACAGAGGGAGACTCTGAAAACCTCTGGTCCACACCAAGCTGCAGATTCCCCCTCCTGAGTGTCAGAGAATCTTAATATGGTGTTAAATGGCCTCATTAGAGCCTTTTCACATCTGCACTGACTAAATGAAAACTACTTTTTTGTACAGATACAGCAGAGCAGTGCCCTTATACAAGATCCCATTTCATCTCAATTTAGCAAAAGCCATAATTTCCTCTATTGCACTCTGCAGACCCTCTAACTATATGGTATGAAAACACACACCATAGTATTAGTAACAGCCCCTGTTTTATTCTTGAGGTCTATTTGCTTCCTCTTCTTTCCCTGATGTGCTGCCAAATGCCACCCCTTGTCCTCAGGTGATGAGAGACCCTTTGTATGTAAACAGCCTTTTAAATGTGAGTGCACCGCAGTACTTTAGCTAATGTAGTTTAAGTGCTGAACATCAGGTAGTAATGAATTAGTCAAGCCTGCAATGTACTCCTGGGTCAGACCGAGCTCTCTATAAGCCCACTGGTGGTGGCTGACAAAAAGGCTTCGTCGAGGGTCAATGGTACATTTTAAATAAAGGTAGAGGCAGGTTTATGAATGGGGGGTGAGCAGTAATCAATATCTGAACTGCTCACTGGGGGACCTGATTTAATTGGAGGTAATTGTATACCATGCAGACATAACAGTGACATTCCAGTAATTTAAAACAATGTTGTTCCATTGGGTAGAGGATTAAATTGAATTGAATGGAATAATTAATGGCAAATGAGACTAGCAATGCTGAATTCTTTCCCTGATTTTCTGCTTGTTGATGCAAATGCTGAAAAGTTAAATCTAATGGCACCATACTGTATAAACTGAAAAGCATATCAGTTAAATTCTTTTTAACAACTGGCACATTTACTATATGCTGTACAAATCAGAGGGGATTGCAGAGCAAGTAGGCCATGGAGTCATCCCCATTTCCTGAAATGCCAAATGCTCATGAGAGAAACTCTAATTAATCTCCTACACCTTTAGCACTGTGGCCTTTTCATATACTTTTCTTTTGAAATAGAGTAAAACTCAGACCAAAACATGTTGAAGTTATAGCCAGTTTCCCTGCACACAACACTGCACTGGTATTAGTGCCTGTGCAGAATATGGGCATGCAGCTGAAAACACATTGATACAAAACTATAAAAGTTATTTTCACTTTACTGATTCAAATTAATTTTGGGATTATTAAACACACCTAACTTCAGAGAGCAGTCTGTCGACCCAAGCAGTGGAAGGAGAAGCAGAATGCGTCAGATACACATTTGAGTCAGATGTTAAACTGTGGAATCTGCTGGCATTAACTGATGTGGCACACTGCACATAAATAAGCTGTTTTTCACAAGCACAGGGACTTGTTTTTTTCCTTGCTGCCATCTCCAGAACCTGGCTGGCTCGCTAATTGCTTCCAAAGTAATTTGCACTGATGGAATTAATCTTAAGAAACACAACAACTTTTTATCCTCCAATGTCATCACATTTCATCTTTCCTTTTAAAACCTGAACCACATTCATTGTAAATATCATCATCCATCATGTGCTGTTTGCTGCTCTTGTTTTTGGAGCAGTGAACTCTACAGATAAAGACATTTAACATATATTTATAACATACATATGTTTGGCAGTTCTCTTTGAAACTGTAGCCGTCATTATGGGATGGACAGAATCACATTATTCAAAGACCAACCTCAGCTACTTGCTTAACGTTAATAGTAATCCTCACATGCTGTATTATAATGACAGGAAGGAACCAAAGCATTCCAATATATCTTCCTGGGGATAATAAACACCTCGGTATCACATTAAACAAACGCTGGTAATGAGTAGCAACGAGAGCTTTTTCACTGTTGAGTCATCAACTTAAATCAGTCAAATGGCTTTTATCATCAATAACACGACGAAAAATGATGTGACATTACAGTGATTAACAGTCAGTTGTTTAGGGCAAAGCAAACAATGTTATTTTGAGGAATGCTGAGAGAGGACATCATACATGTAATGTTTGTCTCATGACAGTGTTGTGGAAATTGACAGCTTGAGTCAAACAAACACAGAAGACCAGCGTCTGTATCTGAGAGCTGACCATGCAGAGTAATTAATATATGAAGGTACATAATTACTGCTAATGCAACAGCCAGCAGATACTATGCCTGCAGGCTTTAACAAGACAGGCTCTGGTACTTTCAATATTCAATACACATTTAATTTGTGCTGTTAAATACACGCACAGATTTATATTCACTGTAAAATTAATACCTATCAAAATTAAAATAAAATGTCGACACCTCATGGAATAAAACACTTTTGCCACAAACATACAACACTTGATCTGAGATGCAAAATATAGATAAAGAATTCAGAATACAAATGTTGTTTTAAATTCAAACTATTAGTCATGAGAGGATTGACAGCATTTGATGTCCTTCAAGCACAGTTAGTGAGGCCTGTATATAAACACTGCAGGCTTGCAAAACTGAACACCTTCATCCAGTAATGTATTATGAATGAATGTATCATTTAAATAAACATTATAATTTATACGGATGACGTCTACACAACTGTGAAACCACATCGATCCTCGCAGCATGACGCCATCTTGTTCAGCATGTGTCATTAGATTGTGAGCTTGTATTTTTTGCTGATCTTGGAAGAGATTGGAGGCGAACAATGACTGTGCTCATCCAGGACTATATTTACTGCAGGCCTCTAATCTGCTTGGCTGTGGATTTAAGGCTGCAGGGACGCGAGTCATCACAGCTCAAAGCCACATGTTTCAGCTTCAATTTGAATTCATCCTGACTGACTAAAAGATTTTAATTTGTTTAACCTGCTTCCACAGTTTGAGCTGCACTGAGCTTAACCTGGGCTCATTCACTCTGCTCATTTGTCCCACTTCATGTCAGGGGCGACACAGGGGCGCCTGTGAAATTTTCGAATTTTAAATTCAAATTGCTGCTTTGTTCCCTCAAGTTTTACAGAACCGTTAAATTGCAGAACACTGGCTGGCTAATGGCAGTCGAGATGGAAAGAGCTGGTGCTTATTCAGCAGCTATCCTGATTTTGTAATTAATCATAGTGGCACACAAGTAGTGATAATAAACCTGAATTACCATTACAGTGACAAAGCCTGAGTGAAAAGCAGATATGATCATATAGAACAGCAGCAGAGACATACACGAGGTGTTACACACTGGAGTGTGGATAGTAATTATTTTAAACATATCCTACGAGTCTGTACCATTTTAATGCTACATCTACTGCAGCTCTATAACACTCTGACATTTTAGGGTTTTCTGAGAGCAATAAGAACACTCCTCCACTCTACTTCTACTGCGCTCGCCTATAGGTAGCCAGAGGCTGTGAGAAATTGCTGAGTAGTTTAAATATGCACTTAGAGACAGCCTGGCCAGTCCAACAAAAGCCTAGGTAAAGAGGGAAATGGAGTGGAATTACTTTTAGGGAGAAGCACAGCTTTAATATTCAGTTGTATCAAAAAACATTTCAGGGCTGGTCTTTCCTGGTTGAGTTATTCACAAAAACACATTGGGAAAACATAATGAAGAGCTCACAGTGGTATGTTTTCTCAGGATGAACCGGCAAACATCAAACTACAGGCTGAAAGCATATCTGGTTGGGAGACTTTGAAGGAGGCCCAGACAGCCCACTGATCTGTATTGGGCTGTGAGCTTCAGATGAGCTGCATCAGAACTCTGTTCATTTGCCACGTCAAAAGACTTCACACTGTCTCTGCAGGCCATTATTCAGATCCTACTGCCCAAGATGAAAGCCTCTGGAGCTCCTGATGACTCAGAGCCGTTCTGAGAGACTTCATAAAACTTTGCCGAATTGGCAAAATATCAACCAAAACCCGTGCCCCTGTGCCCGGAAAGCTTCCCCCCCTCACCTCTGCTCTGTCCCGAGCCAAAACGGGGACGAGACGATAATGACCCAACTGGCAGCCACTCAGCTCTCCCACTGAAGCATCATGAGTGAAAATGAAATTGATTTGAAAATCCTACGTCGGCCCAGGCTGGAACAGAAGGGATTATTGTGCTGATTGTACTAATACTGTGTCCCTGCCCTCCCCCCCTCTCACCCACACCCTAATTCTACCCATCATACTCTTCTCTCTTCCTTCCATTTGCGTCTCTTTTCTTGGTGAGTGCTCTTCGACCATCGTTCCTCCATTTACAATTTTTCTTTTATGGTTCTCATAAAGAAACTCCCTCTTTTTCTTCCCCTCTCTCTCATCTGACTTCATGTTCACTCTGTGAACCAGGTTAAGTCAGCACAGCTGGACAATTCAATGCTGGCAGAGCAGAGATAAAAAAAAAAGAGGGGGGAGGAGAGTGATGAAGAGACGGACCAACTGAGAGTTGCCTTGGGAGGCTCTAAACTGTAAAAAAATAAAAAAAAAGAAAAGAAAAAAGTAACACTCCTCCAGTCTGATGAGCTGCAGAGTGAAATATAGAGCCCCCCTGGGGGCTGGACATCCCAAATGATGTTCCTCTGTTGCCCTCTGCCCGGAAATCCAGAAATTGATCTGTTTTTCCTCCGTTTTGCTCCCTCCACTTGGAATACTGCCCCGTCCACAGTATCAGCTTTCCTCAGCTTTGTACTGTCTGTGAAAATGAATATCTGCACTGCGTCCCCATCACAATTCAATGTGACAGCAGGAAATGTTGATTACAGGTCAGCTCTGAGGAATTTCAGCGGGAATAAACACATCCATCCATGTATGTAGCAGGTTTCACGTTAGAGTTTAATGGCGTTAATGTTCGTGGAGCTTCACAAACTCAGGTAAACTAAATCTCAGAGCAGGTGTGTTACTGAGCGCTGGCTGCCACCTTTAAGAAACATGGTCCATCACACAGTCCATGATTTAGTCTCTTTTTTTTTAACTTTCTCTTTTCCTGATATTTTTAAATGAACTGTTACCAAGTATGCAAAAAATGACACAGATTTTAACAACCACTAACACCAGTTGCTGGACAACACGCTGACAGTGACTGATCCTGCAAACCTCCCAATTATTTGATCTCAGATTAGTTTTGTTGAACATTGAATGCCACCATTTTAAAAACTTTTTATTCACACACTATTTTTATTCACATGAACACTACAGACTGGTTTACTGGTGCTGTAAGATTGGTTCTAAGTGCACTATGGAAACAATGGTCAGCCGTCCTCACAGTGGGATATGCTGGGAATTGCAGTTAATTTCCAGCATCCAGAAAGCTTTTGTTTCCATGTTGGAAAAGTGCAGTTCTTTGGAGTGTGGTTAATGCACACCACAGCACTCAGACACATCAGCCATCAGAGTTCAATAGTTGAGGCTTTAATAATGCAAATGAAAATAACTGTATTCACAAATCTCCAGCATTGTGAATTGTATTGGAACTTGAATTAGATTAGACATCATGTCTTATGTAGTGTCTGAGCCTCTAGCAGACTTCACATACATAATATCTGGCTGACTCTGACTCAAATTAAAGGCAGAGTTCTGGGGTAAGTTTTTACAAAGGTCCTCTGGGGCAAAGCACAAGTGTAGAATCATCTTCCCTGAAACTAACAAGCCAGGCAGAGTGCATTGTCAAAATGCTGATAATTGACCCAGAGGAGAGCAATCACACAGACTGTGTCATTAATGCTTTAATAAGCAATTGTCAATTATCAGGCCTTCGCCTGACATTGCAACCTTTTCCTTAAGGGCGCTGCATAGTGTGGGACTCAAAAAAAAGCAATTAAAAAGTAAACTATTGTGACACAGAAAAGGCTTGGAGAAAGAAATGTGGAGAAACTTTTCTTTCTCTTCTCCTCAGATTCATATTGTGACTTGCTCAGGATGAGACGAGTTGGATTTCACTTGTTGGCATCATCCTTGTAAAAAAAACAGGCTACGTCACCATGGAAAGGCGCTCTGACAAATTTGGTGTTTTTCAGTGACCTAAATCTTGTAGGTCTGAAACACGACGGCTGGGATACAGGCCTAGATTTAATATGCTGAGACTTATGTTCATGCTTTCCAGGGGCAAATGCCACTTCAAGCAGATACAAATTTTCAAAAAGTCCCCCTTTAGAGCAAGAAGACAGCTTGGGGACAAATGTAAGACCCAGATAGTTGGTAATCTTTGAACTAAACACAGAGCCACCAGATCATTAAAACAGTAGAAAACCTAGGATCCTGTGTGCTCACATGGTTTTGTCTGATTAAAGCGTGTTACACAAGACCAGCTGAGGATCCAGAGAAACGACATTACAAAACATTACCACTTATATGGACACTAAGGTTTAATCCTAGAGCCTACTGCACATCAGATGAGCTTTAATTCTCTTCACACCACAGATGATGGTGTGAAAATGTTTACATAACTCAGCCCACGGTGGCTGTGTTCGAAAGAGTAATCTCTCTCAGATTAACCCCTTCATGACCTGCTTGGGCAAAAGAGTTCAAAGGTTAAGAGTAGCTAAATCTTTACATCTGACACTGACTTAAAGCAGAGCAAGCTACCACTGAATTTCCATCTTGTAAGACAGAAGAGAAGCTTGTGAAAATCAGTTTAGATTCACTGTTGCTCCCTGTAGGCACCTACAGTTGCTGGAGATATCTGTCAATATTTGGTTTATGTTCACCTTTGATGGAGTCTGAGGGAGAATGATATTCTGTGAACAAAGCATCATGTCACAACATGGTGAAAAAAACTATACTATAGTATGTGTGCCTGTCACAACAAGAATTCAGATGTCTTATTATTAATTCAGGCTGATATAAATCTAGAATATCTTTGTCTCTCGGGCATCTTGCTTTTCTTAAAGAGGTTTTAAAATGCGCCACACAAGCCTGAAGTGACGCATGAAATCGTCTCATGGCATCAATTAATTCATAGTCATTATAAGGTTTAAATATATACCTCTAACACAGGGTTACAGTGTGAGAGACAACACTGCTGCAAATCTGGACATTTTAAGATTAAAGAGAAAGACTTAGTTTGCATATTTATTCAGCATGACACAGTTCTGGGCCCTTAGTAAAAAATACATTTCCTTCTGCATTTTTATTAGCAGGGCCTGCTGCTGTGTGTCCTGTCACAGCAGCTGTTTGGCCACATACTGTTTCTCTACTCAACCATCTCTCCTCTTGTGCCATGAATGTCACGACTGCAGCCACAGGCTCCACTAAAAGGAGCACAGGCCTTATTATGCCCCCAGGTCACCAATATCCCCTCAGCCTTCACAAAACCCAGCTTATGGAATCAGATACACTGTGTAGCTTGACAAATTACTAGCCGACGGCCTCCCACCCCTGCTCAAAGTTTTAGCCTTCATGTATTTTCTTTTTTCCCCCCTCTCTTCCTCCAGTAACCAATTTGTCAGGTGGAAACTGGGTGTGAAAAATGGTTGCAGTTTTTTAATGGAGCCACAGGGGTCTGAATTGCAGTTTATCGTTGTGTGACTGACAATAAATAAGACTGATCACTAATGCCAACAAGATACATTATAAACATCAAATTAATGATGACACTCACTGAGCGATCACCACAGATGAATATTCGGAGATCATTCATCAGAGATAATGGTAAAATAGTGGACTTGGGATGCAAGTATTTTCTTGGAAAGGAGAATCTAATTTGGCTCTCGCTGAGTGCAAAGCCTGCCATCACCTTTGAAGGAAACAGTCTGACTGGGCGACTAAACGGCTGGATATAGCAAAGACGCAGTCAATTGGATTTGGGAAGTGAAACAAATAGCTGTGACCCCTGGTGAGTTCAACAGTAACTGAGTCAATTGACTAATTTGATCAGCAGGTACCTGAATAGATGGCACCTGTTTCCAAGAGGGAATCCATTAGGGGGATTTATTCCTTTTGTGTGTGTGTGTGTGTGTGTGTGTGTGTGCACACCTATACAAGCAAGCTCACAGCACGTGTGAGGAGATGTGGTTGTGTTTGTGTGTGTTTGTGTGTCTGCAGGCTTTTTGACAGGCTGTGTTAAAGGTCTATCCAGTAATCACATTCTATATTCTCACACTCATTAGGTGAGCCTGGGTATACTGTAAATAAAGCATGAAAGTCGGGAGAGGACAGAGAATGAATGAGGGAGAGAGAAAAAATCAATGTGATTGAGTGTTGTTCTGTGTGCAGCCTATTATACCAGTGGACTTCCCCACAGTGCATCCCATTTTTTGGGGGGTGGAGGGCAAAGCGGCTTGTTTACAAAAACCAACCACATCTAAATCCCCTTGCTGTTATAGCCTGCCACAGACACATGGCTCGGATCACGTGGTCACTGACATCTGCCGAGCAGTATCACAATACCACAGAGTTGACAGCTTACATTGTCTGGGAAGTGATTAAGTGCGATGCGAGGCTATCACGGACACAAAAACGGACTCCACATTAACAGACAAAACTGGATTTGGAGACTGGAGCTGTGTATTCATGGGGCTGTGAACGACGATGTAAAAACAAGTGAGCCTGAATTAACGCCTCTTTTGACACTGATGGTACTTCACCTACTTGTCCCCTGCAGGCTGCGATTCATTTCTCTAAACATCCCACTGAGATGCCGCGCACAGTTCCCCGTCTCTTCGCATCATCCTTTTATCTGTGTCTAGAACCCCCGACTGTGCCATTAACCTGCACACAAACAGCATCTCTGTGACGCACTTCGCCTCATCAAGAGGTTCCTGAATTGAATTTTTAAAAATGAATTCATATATTGATTAAAAAGGAGCCTCGGTGATCACAGCTTCGTTGCTGTGTGCGTCGAGTGAGCGAAGACGTTTAAGCTCTCTGCTTATTTAAATCCCCCAGAAGTGGGATCTCATATCACTGCAAAACTATGCTTAGGTCCATACTGGAATAGGGCAAAGGAGCTGACATTATTATCGCTGGTTTGCACTGTAAAAACACTGCGAGAGGACGAAAGACTCAACAGGAACAGAACAGGGATTTTGGTTGATGTGATAAAAGTTGGAAATCTGCGCAAATCCAGTCTCATCCAAACATTTCTCAGCCTCTCTGTGGTCTTGTGGAAACTCTAAGTTTACCGCAGTGAAAAACGAGTCAAAGTCATCAGGGCAAAATAATGTTCCTCCACGCAGTGAGGATGCTGCTGCGCATCCGGAGGGGAGAACCGGAGGAGAGGAAAGTTGGAAGATGTCTTACCTTATGATCGCCGTGTCGCCCTGGCGGATGGTGATGTTGTCGGTGGCCCGCTGCATATCCACACTCCGGACAGGGAATCCTGTGGGGATAAGACATAGCAGTCTGAAAAAAGAAGCCTGCAATTGCCTCCAACACGATTTGCGTCCGACTTGCATTTTAAGACACAGGAGCGCGCGTTTCGGGAGCTATAGATCCAAGCGTAAAAAAAGAGAGGGAGAAAGAGGAGTAGTTGTCCAGACGCGGGATGCCTTTAGGTCCAAAGCAGTCCGGAATGGACGGGCGATACGGGTTTCCTAAAAGACTGTTGGGACGGAAACGTGCGGTGTTGTGCGGGGTCCTCGCTCTATAGTCCACTGATGCGTAATGCTCTACGCGTAAAGAGACGGCACAGCCAGCAGCGGCGATGGAGAGAAACAGGCTTCTGTTCAGAGTCTGGGAAAATCACCCCCCCCACCACCACCACTGCCTGCCTGCCTCTCTCTCTCTCCCTCTCTCTCTCTCTCACTCAGATTATCCAGCAGTCTGACTGTGATGCTCCCCTTATTGGTTGTCAGGACAACAGCACCACCTGAGGTCCCTTTTGGTGAGACACAACTGAGGGAGGACTGAGGAACAGGACATGAGAATGAAAACAGAAAAAAATGTAGAAGAAAAAAAAATTAATGGGTAAATAAGTAACGATGTCTCTTGTATATTTGGACACAAGTCTCCAAAGAAGACAAAGGGGCCCTGAGAATTCCCTGAGAAACCTCAGATCCTGACCAGGTCCACTGGTGATAATCTATACACAACCATGTTCTCTTATCTCCCTGGAGGCGAAGCCACACAGGAAGATATTTTCCCGTGGGATTCACTACAGTATCACATTATCGTTGCTCTTCAAACAAACAAATATCCAGTTATCTAGAGCAGTGGCTTTCTGCCACTTTCATACAGAGCAGATCTGCATTGGACCATGAACTCTCTTGTGAATAAGACTCTCTGTAGTTAATTATGATTTAGTGTTGAAAATTACATAACGTCACTGTGCTGTTGGGTAGTGAACAGTAAACTCTGTCATTAAACCATCTCATTTTTTAGGTGTTTTGGAATTTTTGGTTTGAAATTCACATTAATTAATGACTGTATTCTAGTCTATTCTGTTTGTTCTGACCATCCTTTGACAACAGAATGAATTAAGTGGAAAAAAGGAGAAAAACACATTCACTTCAGAACACTCTGTTGACCATGAACAGGGCGAGGCTCAGTGGTGAGTAGCTTAACCAGACATAATCACCTCTTGTCTAGACTGCCATGAGGCTGAAGCTCGGTAGGTAATTACATCCACTTTCAACCGAAGCAAGGACACAAGTTTTGAAGGTGTGCGGCTTCCAATTCAGCAGAAATGTGAAAGCAGAATGAGCTTCTAATTTCACCACTTGCCAATCAAGCACTGGCTTAATAGGCCATGATCTAATGCTCATTTGACGATGTGCTTAATGAACTGCAGAGTAACAATTTAGGCAGTGCATTTAGCATTTTTATTTGATTCAGAAAATACATTAATACTAATGTGCATCATTGTGAGTCATTGCACGGTGCATTCCCATTTTTGTTTTGTCTCTGGGGGTATTTGGTTAATAATTCAGTCAGACACATAACAAAGTCTTAAATTCTAGCACTCAACCTCTGCACATGGATACAAGTACAGGACATGGTGAGAATCACACAAACTTGTGTGATAACTCCCCCTTATCTCTAAATATAATGCAATTGTTCTGGTGCACATACAACAAGGAATAATCCTGCTGTGAGCAGCAGGAGCCTGATTGAACCAGAGGAAGGCAGTGTGGTTAAGCCTTATTTCCAGCATCAGCAGGTTTTAAGCACCAGATCAGACGCAAACTCTGGTTTTAGAGCAACCCCTGCAGCAGCTGCAGCCTACTGTGACATGTAGGCTTTACAGCCAGATTAGAGAAAACAGAAGTGCACGTGTACGCACAGCTGAAAAGAAATTACAGAGAGCTACCTGATATCAGGGAGAGTATGGAGGTGTTAGTTAAGGAGCACTCAAATGTTTTCAGAGAGGGATGCTCGCAGAGCTGTTCCCAACTTGGCTCTTAATAATCAGTGCCTGTTACCATTTCCTCACAGCACACCAGGGACCAATGTAATGTAACCAGAAATCATGTTTCTGCTTCTTCATGCTTGACAACAGGGGCAATCACACTGCATCGTACGTTATGCTGATGCTGAGACTCACTTAAAGGCTGGATTCACACCTGCAAATATTTCTGTAATGTGTTAGCACTATGTGACTTGGCCTTTTGTAAATTTTGATACAAGGTCTGCATCAAAGGGCAGCTACTATAGAGGTATTTCATTAACACACATTATGAGGTGGCCTGACTTTCTCCCCATCTCATTAGTCATAATGACTCTGGCAGAGCAACTCTGTGCAGCCCTGCCGATCAAAGAGGAAGAACTTAGAGCAGCAGGAAGAAACACTGATGCTCCACTCTGATGTAAAGACTCAGATGTAAAAAAAACCTGAATGTTCTGTTCTTAAATGTTCAGAAAGAACCAAAGCTTCAGTCTGAGAAATGAAAATCACATGGCACACAGACCTGCTCTGTTGAGTCAAAGAATGATACTTTCCTGAATTACTCTTTGCTTGAAATGTAAATAACACACTACAGTAAACCACACAGTCTATCGTTCATTTCATGTCATCCTGGTTTCTGTCACACAAAGTCAGTTCTTAGCCAAACAAATACCTAACATACTGGAGTAACAGTGAGTGAGGCTGTTGCTTCTGCCTTTGAGAGTCTAGTTCAGTTTAGCAGATGTAACCATACATTATCAATGCGACGATGGCTGCAGAGTGTTTTCTAACACCATATCATGACCTGGATTTCATCAGTATTACCTGGATTCATCGGCACTGCCTAGATTTCATCATTTGCTGTTTCTCTCTGTAACAAGTTTGTCATCCAGACACTAACTGTAGCTTATGTCATCCAATTTCCTTACAGAAACATGTACAGTGTGCTCCTGTCAAGGCTGTCGGAGCACACTGTGTAATGTATTTAAAGGGAAAATCTCCTAATGTTACACATTAAAGTCTGTATGCTAATCATGGTTGGTGTTACTCCTGTGAATTTAAGTCTTTTTAATTGACTAAATGCAGAGGTGGGTCTTTTGTGTTTCTAAATGTTGTATGTCATTTTGGAGTAAACTTGCTCGTAGGTGATTTTTGTTTTAAGATGTATTCTCCATCTTTTGGTCCCAGATCAATACTGGCCCGTGAAACACAAACAGAACAGTTTCAACAAAAGGAGGATCTATAATGGGATTCTGATTCTTCATCCACCTCTGTTGTGCACTATCTAACCTCTGCATGAAAACAAATGGCACTCGGTTCTGTCGTGAACTATAGAAGATCAATGAGCCAGGCTCGCCCCTCCGATCCTTTTTTTTTTTCCCTTACCAAGCCAAATACGCTCTGTGTCAAACCAGAGTAGGCTGCATTAGCAAAACATGCCCACACACACACACACACACACACACAAACACTGACAGTAAGTGCGTGTGCATACGTGCGTGGACAGGACAGAGAGACCGAGACAAGAGATAAAAGGAGAACAAGTTTTCTTCTCTTTATAAAAAAGGAGTGCATGCATAATTTGCCCTGGCATTCCTATCAAAACCTGAGTCTTGGCAGCAAAATGCATGATACACAGGAAAAAGGATACCCAGCAACACACTCAGCAGTATACTGTATCACCATCAACACACACGCAGCATAACGCACCTTGGCCTGAAGCCTCCTGTTCTCCATCCCTCTTTCTCTCCGTCAGCAGAAACATAAAATAAGGCAAAACTCTGGCACAAAGCTCTGTGTACTGTAGACAACGTGATGAAATGATAGTTCCAAGTTGTGAACACTTTTTTGTTTCTAACCATTTCAAACAACTACAAAGTCTTTTTTCATTAAATGCACAACTTTAGCAAACTTTAGTAAAGCAGCTAGTGAGTGAGTGACTGACTGATCTCTGGCAGGTGCATACTGCATTTATAATGTCTCACCAGCAACAGAGGAAAGTGACAAATGGTCACCTATGGGTTTTTTAACCTAGTCCTTTTTTCCCTGCTTTTAGTTAGATTAACATCTCAGTAATGTGTTCTGCATTCCCAATGAAGCATGTTTATATTGGCGTGATGCCTACCTGCAGAGGCTGCCAACACCTACGTGCATAAGACAACACGCACAAAGCACACTTCAAAGGACACATTAAGCTCATAAAAAGCACTCCAAAAGCCTCCTTTCAGGGCTCCTTTGCATTTACACACAACCTTGACAAAGTTTCAGCTGACCTGTGAGTGGATGTGTGTATGAGCAGATGACTAACTGCTCATACACACATGATGTTTTCTTTGTGCAGACCTGTGAGCTGAACGAGGCTGACTGATGAAGACTGATCTCCTTCCCCAGATATTACAGCGTTAGTGTGTTCTATAGTTTAATGTGATCACAACTATATGTTCTCTCTTCTGCTCATATGTTAGTCAGACAGACATAATTAGTTTTTGTTTGTGTGTGAGAGTGTGCATGGTGTTTGGATTATCTCACAAACAGCAGTGTGTTCTCTGTCTTCTACTGGGTTTTCCTCTTTGCCTCAAACTTTCCATCAATAAGTGCTTTGCCAAAAGCTGTTATGGTCCCATGCCACACTTCAAATATTTCATGCTGCCTCACAAGCAGCGAGGACCACAAACTTGGATCTACAGAGGTAATACCACAAACATTTCCTTAATGAGCATGGGAATTTTTTGTTTTCTTGTGGGAATAGGATTTTTTGAAGACAAGTGGGCCAGTCAGTAATACGTAGCCTGCAAATGACCCAGCCAAGGTGCAATTGCACGCAGCTTCCCAAACAACACCATTACGCTGAGGTATATTAAGCAGAATGGTGCATAAAGCAACTCTCATTTCTGTTTGTTTCCAGCTCATTCACACTGAGTAATAGCTTCTGACTTTGAGTTGGCTCATTTCATTCAAAGCTGAAATACAAACTGAAACGGTCAGCAAAAACCCCTGAGTAACACTCCTCGATGAGACTGTATCCCACAGACATGTGCTGCAGATTTATACGAGAAGGTGAGCTGAACCAGAATCGCATGGTTACAGTTCTATAAGGGTACTTGTTCATTTTGTGAAAGTATATATGGATATGGATGATCCATCCTTTAATGTGGAAAGTATTTTAATCTACTATCTCAGCCTCTGACTGTTTCATCCCTCCTCTGCTCTCACAATATATTCCATGATAAAAGAGAGAGCAATTGCCACTACTAAGGGTCAATCGCTGATGCAAATGCCCCAGTTTCCGATGGTTAGGAAAGTCAATCACGCCATGAGTCATTTGTCTGACCACAAGTCTGACCTCAAGTCTCAGCACCTGTACATTATCCATCTCCTCTGCTGGAGATGATCGCACACTGCCTCTACCCCTCCACCACACACAACGGCCCCCTTAATCTTCTTGCAGAAGAATTGCTTTGAGTTGGCCCCCGAGGGTCATCCCTCCTCTTGCTATTCAGTTCTATTACAGAATTCAGGCACACAGGGACCTTGCTGAGGAGGATTGGTTTAGCTGCAGCTGTAGTGTTCAAGGTGAAAACCTACAGGGTAACAAGATGAATTCCTCAAACAACTACAAGGATGTACTGTCTGATAGATCGAAGGAGCGCGTCCTTGTGAACACAAAGCAGCTCGACGAGTCTATGGAGGAGTAAGTCCATGCAAACCATCACATAAGTACTCTTCAGTCTTAAGTTGTTGTTTTTCATCTGCTAAATTATGGGATGTATTTCAAGAAGTGATGGATGACTAATTAAGACTTTCAGAATATGCATGTGTTGTTCCACACGCCTGATGACTCTGAGGACTGTGCTCATAAATTAAAAGCAGTGGTGTGAAATTGCCTCACTCATGCACAAATTTATTGTTTTAAGTAAATTTTGTAAACATAAAGGGACATTTCAGACATTTTGACATAAAGTAGCCTGAATATCGTCCAGATAGAGGTGATGATACATAAACTACAGATCCTTTGGAGAGATGTGTCCAATCAACAAAAAACATCCTAAATACAAAACAGCAACAGGACTCCACCGAAGCTAAACCATCGTCTGAATGTGTTTTTATGGTAAAGGACTTTTTAAGACTATTTTATATCAAACTCTAGGCGATGGTAGACATTCTGTTTTTGGGAGACTGCTCACAGTAAATCTTAGCACAAGGACACATTTACATTTTTCAGAATCACACACACCGGAGGATAGATAAGATATAACATTTGGAGAATTGGTGAAAAAGTTTCTTGCCAGAAATTCCGGCAAGAATCGGGTAAACTCTGCTTCTACACCTCACTGTGGCTACGAACTAAGCTGTGATAGTGGCACAGTATACACCATGAACTGACCTGTTCTTCCTTGGCCCATGGGATAAAGAAAAAGAAATGTTATGCTGGTGAGCCAGGCTATGTCTTCCTTCAGCACAGGCCAGATCTGATACTTTATTTAGCTGTGTTTCAATACTATGTGAGAGAGCTCTGTCAACTTTTATTCTTGTGGGAAAACCAACTTTTGGTGTTAACTTCATGTTTACTTTATATCATTTACAGTGCATCTTTTATCAGTGCCTCCATGTAATTTGATAGGATTGTCAGTTTCAAAAATGGTCTAATGAAATGATTTAATTGTCACGCTCAGAACTTGAACTTTAACTGAAAATGTTCTTATCTTATCAGCATGTACTTCACAGCCTGCATTTTATTTGTGTTTAAATTTTCTCCTTTTTACCTCTAATTTAAAGATGCTTTAAGTTAACCACTAACTTAAGGTTAACAGGTGGACCAAACTAACTTGACTCAGTCGGACAAACAAGACCAAACACAAAGCCTCCTTGGTAGAGTTAAAAAGATTTACTACATCCCAGTGTGTTTACGATGCTTGACGCGTCTCTCAGACATTCACAAAATCATGACACAATTTAACAAACAAAACAAAGTCTCACCTTTGACTGCTGTAATTTCTGGTGGTGATAAACATGTTTATCTTCCAACCATGAGTGTAATTTTACAGTATGTTATTCGACCCTTGCTGTCAAATAAGCAGCCAAAGATACAAATGTTTCTTATTGAATGATTTGCATGCACTCCTATCAGATCCTATCATTCAGCTCTGTTTACTTGGAGTCTAAGTGAAATACAGAGCAACATGTGAATCAAGATGCTGCGAATAAACTCAAGAAACCAGCATCCTCTTCAGATAATTCCTGGGTAGGATGTAAACCTGTGTGTGAATTTATTTGCAGGGTAAATCTTTGTAAATTGTACTTTCCTCTCACAGGAACCCCCTGCTGAGACTGATGCATGTATTGATCCAGCGGCAGCCAGAAGCACAGCTTTGAAAATGATTCCTATATCTTAGTGGTTCATTTAAAGGTAGGAGGAACATATAACAAGCGCCTGCCAGACTTTAACAGATGGTCAGATACAGTATGTGGACAATAAATTCATTTATTTTGGATCAATAACACCACTTTGCTATATGGCAAAGATAAAGATCTGATGTGAAGAAATATCAACACAGTCCTATTTTTAACAACCTCTAGAGATTTAACACCTTCTGGAAGCAAACACAGCAAACACCTTCTTACAACAGTGTTTGTTCTTGCAAAGCTGTTTCAGCACAGCCGCACCATTAGAAGCAAAAGGGCTAACAGTCAGTTTCTGGTGAATTGCATGTGACTGGAGATGCTGAGAAGGATTTAACCCATGAGTAAGTAAGTAAAATAGCTGACAACCTGCACATTTCTACCACAATGTAAAATGAGTCAACGCACACAGATGTGCAGAAATCTAAATTGTTATTTTCCCAAGCAGTCCGGTGTGCCTCCACATCTTATCTCTCCACCCCTGCTCCTGTTTTACTCCATCCTTTTCTCCCGCTGCTTCTCTGTGTCTCACTGCCAGAGATGAATAATGTAGACCCCTCATTGTTTTGTATGAACAGAGCGATTCCCTGGATTAGGTTCTCTCTGAGGACTGGAGAGCCACAGGCCTATCTCCAGGCCCTCCCCTCTAATCTGCATTCTCTCTCTGTTCTCTTAATTAGGAGGCCATGGACAAGAAGGCACAGTAATTGCAGTCAGTTGTTGCAGATTTCTCATTTTATTCCTCCCTTGTGACACATTTTTATCTGCGTTTCTCCCACTTTTTTATTCTCTCCCGAAGTCATATTTCCTTTATCTCTTCATCTTCATCATCTTCATCATTTTCCTTTTCGTGCTCATCATCTTCCTTGTCATCATAAATGTGTGTTTTTATCTACACAGTTTATAGTCAGAAACACAAGCAATGAAGGAAGGCTAAAGGGCAGAGTAAATAATTAAGGGAGAATGAAAGGCCACAAGCTACAAAAGTCAATAACAACCCAACATAAAACGCTTGAATGACTCATTGCTTATTAGGTGTTAGAGGAAAACTACACAGAGCTTCATTTCTTGGGATAATAGCCTTATTTCATATCTAATAATACAGACTAAACTATCTGCTCTCTAAACCTGCCTTGACAGAAATTAATATCTCTCTCTCTCTCTCTCTCTCTCTCTGGTGAATTTCAGGGTAAATGTGTACAGCAAAGGCATGACAAGCCTGGGGCCTCTGGGTATGGTACCATACAGCACCCATGGGATCATCACCACCTTCACATATCAGCTGTAACACAGCTTTATAATCCAAGAAGCTAAAACACCCCTCTCTCGTGTGTTTACACTGAGGCCTCAGGCTACGTTAGGGTAATGCCCGCACCATTCTAGCACACTTTAAAAAAGGGATCAGTGGATGTTCAAATCACATACTTCATGTATATCATGATTTACTCTGTTTTCACTGCACTTTGTCACAATTTGTTTTTTATTGATAAACCAACTTTTCCAGCCATGCATGAAAAAGAATGCATGTTCACATCACATGATGAAATATGCCCAGATCTGGGAGTTGTAACTGGTGTATCATTTGTGGCTCTCAATATCCCAAAATCCATTTTACACTTGGCTTAAGTGTTGTCCACCCCAAATGTTTTGAAAGGTTTAAATGGATTCCAGTTCAAAAAACACAAGAAGAAACCTCTCAAACCACTCTTGCAGAGAAATCCACCTCTCAATTTTCCTCCTTGTGCCATGTATTTTGAAAGCAGCAGTGAATTTGCTGAAATAAGACTAAACACATGGAAACTACAATGACACACAGCTAGGGTCTGAACCTGTGTCCTGAGTTTGTAGTGAATTTATGAGCAGCAAGTGCACCCAAAGCCAATCACCATAGAAGATAAAGGTACCAGTTACAACCAGAATACAATGCAGCTACATGTCACAAGAACAAACTTCTTGTTTTTGTTCTAGAAAAACTTTTAGAATAAAAATACAGTGACATGTTTTAATTTCAAATTTTAAATCCCAAAATATTTACCAACTGTTTGTGCACTCAACTCAAAAGTCTGACTCTTCATCCAGAGCCTTGAAGGCAGCATACTGCTCACTTGTTAGGTTCGCATTTTCACAAATTTATACAGAACACTGTCAGCTCAGCATTCAGTGTGAAGAACAGAATGTACCAAAGTAAAAATGATGAGGGGAGAAGAGAGATGGGATGTGACAAATGTATGACCCCATATGCGCATACACACACCTCCATCGTTACGGAGCCAGCCAACCAGTCTACAGCAGAAATACAAAACAGTGTGGAGTTGTTTTCTGCTTTTCATATCAGTGCTGACCAGCCCACCAGGCAACCGCCCACTGTTCCAGCTGGCCAGTCTGCCCTTGGTGCCTGATTTAGCCATGCATTCATTACTGCTGTTTTTGTCATAAATATAAATGACAAAAATAACACTTCCTGTGGTGCATTCTTCTATCCACTTTCTCAACTCTCGATATTTGTCACAGAATGCAGTCCCAAGATGACCCAAGACTCTGCTTGGCTCCCTGCTCACTTCTGACCTGTATGCTCATGATTATCATCAAATCAAACCTTTTATCCTCATCGCATTTACAATTTGAGTTTGATTAATTCACCACATGACCACTGAACTGTGCCATCTTTCTGTCCAACCACCACAATCTAGTTAAAATGCCCATCTGAGTGCACATGCAGTCACAGCATTTAAGCTTTACAAACAGTAGTAAGTAATGACTTTTATTGCCCTGGATTTTGCCTCTGAGGCAACATACTAGTTGGTGGTAGATAGAAGATAATGCAGTAAGAGACAGTGCTCTTTGTTGTAAAGATAGACACAAAAAATATCAGGTTTCTATCAAGGATATTAGAGGTGATTACTGGGTTAGTGCACGATAATGCAGCAGTAGCTTCTTGGCAAACAATCTAATCCTAATTTATCATTTGCTAGATGATACATACATTTATCTAAATGAACAAAACAACATGTATATGGTTTGTTGTTGTCATTAGGTAGATCTGGGTGTGTTCAGCACATAGTGAGAACTGCTTGTGTTTTTGGTAATGTTACAGTATGTAATGGGAGCATATAGACGGAGAAAGGATTAGACTAAGTACAGAGTGTTGGGAGACCCCAGAGGAAATCTAATGTGATGTAACGGAGGCAGACTCAATAAACTGCCTTCATTACTATTGCTTTTAATCAAGTGCTCTCTGGCTACTGTTAAGTAAATCAGAATGTCAGCTGAAAATGCATTACGTGTAATAATGTAAGAGTTGCTCAGGCTGCGGTCTGCTCACAGATTTCAACTCAAAAGCCAGATAGCGATGACCCATGAACTACTTACATCTCCACCAACAGCTGGAAAGAAAAGCAGAATTAGATCAGAAGTGTGAAAAAGAAATTTACCCACACTGCTTTGCTACATAAGGCATATCAATGAAAACTAAACTGAAAAGATAACAGCAGACTGCTGTATAGCTCCCACACTTTATTACAGAGCACATTGGTTTTTGCAGGTACACTGTACTGTAATTGAAAAAAAGTAAATAACACTATGGGAATTTCTGTTGAATTCATTTTCTCTGTTATTTAATTTAAAAAAAAATCTGGCAGAAGAAAGTTAAGATAGGGGAACGTGTTTAATATTTTACACTTGTTTAACACATACATGTGTTAGCATGTGTGCTGTGAGTGTTGAGCTTATTCCTGACTTTAAAAGAGTTGTGGCTTCTCTCGCTGTGATAATAACATTTGCAGAGAGCTGCTGCTGAGAAGGAGGGCTAGATAGAAGGAGAGAGGAGGTGAGGAGGAAACTGGGGAAGGTCAGGAGGGAGTGGAGGTGACCTGATTCAAACAGACATGTACAGACACACACACACACTCACACACAAGTGTTCACACCAACTATAATCCATCACTGCATTACTCGTCATTCCTGGACCTGCTGTAATGACCCAGAGCCGTCTGTTATGGTAGGAGCCAGAGGTGAGTCCTGGGGTAGTGACACACACACACACACACACACACACGCCACAGTGCACACACATATGAGCAGATGCCTTGTGGTGCAGAGCAGCATTGCAGGTCCATCTGCTCCTGCACTAGCTCTAGTTAGGTAGCTAGCAAAGGGCACAGACAGCAGGGTCCAGCCTGCTGATGATTACAAGTTTATACTGTGGACCACCAATCTGCAGCCATAACTCCAGTGAACATCACCTGCAATTTCTGCTGCTTTAGGAAAAACCCCCAAAAATGAGGAGAGAAACTTTAATATATTCATGAGCTCATTCTTGTCACTTGACTGTACTGATGCAAGTATACCGTAACCAGGAGCTAAACTGAATTAATTAGTGTGCTACTTTGGCTTGCATAAACAGGAGCTGTGTCAGCTTGATACTGCCGGGTCGAAGTTGTGCTTGACAGTCTGTCCATGATGATTCCAGGAAACAGAGAGGTCTCCTAACAATTGACAGCTTCTCTAGCATGGAATTTTAATATCGAAAATAGACTCATCTTGTTAGCCTAAATCACAAAGTGGTGATGCAACAGAGTTCAGGATCCAGTCATCCCAAACTGAGAGAATGCAAATCTGTCCTGTCCTGGCTACATCAGACTGTTGTGTCAGATGTAATCACTGGCAGGTTGTGCTATGCTCCTGTACTGAAGCACAACAGCACTCTGTCTGGAGAAAGATGAACTTAGCAATGATGACTGAACCTATTTACCACTGTAGTGTGCACCAAGAGAAGGACATCTAACTATTGACATTACATCATATACAGTGCAGTCCTTAAGTATTAGTACACTAATATGTTTTTCATTGTTTTGGCTCTACTCCACCACAAAGGATGAAAAATGATGAGGTTTAAGTGCTGACTTTCAGCTTTAAGGCTGTTTGGAGGCATTTGCATCTGTACTAGGTGAACAGTGTAGGAGTCATACCCCATTTTTAGCCTGGGGTGATATGCATAAAAAAGCGTACAATTTTTACATGGTTCATCGGAACACCCACAAATTCAACCTGAGAATCAGCATTTCATTCACTTAGTTATGGTTTCACTGCAGTTCCAATGTGCAAAGAAAAACAGTTTTCACACATTCACACATTTGATCTCTAACAGATGTTGAGAAGCTGGCAGCATTACAGTGTATATTTTTAAAGCTTAAAGGAGGTGTTTTTGTAGATGATCGTTTTATTAAACACTAGATTATAACTTTTGCTCTATGGTTTCTTAATGCTCAGTATTGCTGAGATGATACAGTCACTACAGTAACTGCACTGTCTGAAGTTTTGTTTATTTTGCACCTTCTCCCTCAGCTGTACATCACTCTAGACAGATATTTGTTATTCAAATTCATTTTTGAAGCTGCAGCTCTGTAAAATCAAGCTGTTTGTATGCTTTCATTTTACATAGTGTAGATAGTAGACGTATATTGCTTTGGTTTATCTCTTGGGTTGTAACTGACAGAGGGTCCTAACATATCCACACAGACCAGAGATGAGAGAAGAGGAAAGTCAACAAGAATTTGAACAGATACGACCATGACAGACTATTAAATACACGCTGTCATGATTCCTGCATGTTGTGATTGATCAATGTGTTTATTCAAGTGTCCTAAACCAAATGGTTCCCAGCCCATATGGGCTTACAATAAATGTGACAATTACCATGTAGATGATGGGAAACGGAAAGAAAAAAATCTATTCATGTGGAACTGTGTATTAGATTGAAAAAAAAAAAACCAAACAGTTTCCCCTGTTATATTGATCATTTAGTTAACAGTTGGTTCAGCACTTTCATGACAGTAAACTGTCACTCAATCTCTGCACTTTCAGCAGATGTCTGAAGGACACACACACACACGCACGCACGCACAATACAACTGATTCTGTTGTTTCTCTCTGAGACTGATGCCATTAATATTTCATGATTCAATCAGGGTCACCTAGGATTCAAGCAAACACAGAGAGCAGACTTCTATCGACGTAAGAAAGAAATTTCTGATGCAAAAAAACAGACTTTTACATAAGAACAACTGAATTTGTTGGAAGTTTAGTTATGTCCAAGTCGACATAAAGTATGCATTGCAAGCATCATCACTAAGATTTTTTACAGGTTTCACTCATCATGTGTCTTTAGATATCAGGTCGCTGTGAGTGCACGCAGCTGTTGTCCGTTTAACCTTAAAACTTTTCAGAGCCATCATTCCTGCGTACAGGCGATAGATACTTAATACTCAGAAGACTGACTTTTGATCGAATTATTGCTTTACAACACTTCAGTCCCACTGTGGTTAGCTTGCTGTGCAAATTTCTTAACAAATGAATAAAATGAAATAAAAACAGGTTTCCCTTCAAAAACAAATTTAATAGAGTAGCCACATGCTGCTGTGAGATAATATGATTCACACTAAAAAACAACTCTAACTCAGTTAATGAACCAGCATATTTTACAAAAAGGAAGGCTCCTGTTATGTATGGTTGCAAATTGTGCAGCCAGGTACTTCATGTCTCAGCCTCCTGAAGAAAAGACTTCAGCATCACTGTAGTTTTACTCTCTCATTCTTTTATGTGCTCGGCTGAGGACGACACTGAGGGGACATGGGAAAAGGCGGAGCTGTGCTTCTCTGGTGTAGCGTGCACTGCTGCAGACCCAGAGGGCACATGCACAGTGGGAGGATGATGATGATACATCTGATGAACGGTAACTACTTTAGAATTAATAATATATAAGCAGTGCTTCGCCGCCCCTTGCCAGCTGCCAACCTACAGTAAATGACTATCTATCACCTCCTGTAAGCCACTGACTTTAATGCTTGAACAAAAGAGGTTAAAGTGAATTATAGTAATTGTGCCAATACAGCAGTGATTCTGCCTATACACCTGACACCACTGAGCTTCGGCAGTGTTTGAGTGTTTATGAGGTATCAGAACATGTCGTGTGTCAACCAACTGCATAACAACTTTTCAGGAAATGTCAGTGATTGCAGTGAACAGTCACACTGATAGGTCTCTTAAAATGACTCCATAAGTCACTCTCAGCTAACACTCCACATATATGGCACAGCACGTCTCCTTCCTATATGTAATGATATAGCTTATTATCCGTGCTTGTTCAAATATACTGTGAAATGTAACTAGTATACATAGAATTCACACAAGCACAGTACTGCTCTACACAAGAGTTTGGCACCAGCTGAGAACCTCTTTTACAGGTTTTTGAAATACAGTTTGAAAGACAACAGAGACGCAACATGTTCATCTCAAACACTGGTTAACCAGCAAAAGCAGTGTTTTCAGAAGGTTCTTTAGATACTCTATCTAGTCTCAGAATCAAAGCAAACCTCTTTGCTTTTATGTGGAAATGTCTGTTTCTGTTGTTTCTTTATGTCCTCTATTAGATCTCATAGCAACAGAGTCTGGCCCCAATTAAGCCAGTTTTCAAATGTGCAAAGTGTAAAACTGTCCTGAGAGGTAGAGATTTCATGTTTCGCCCCTATTCATGAAGGCTAATTATAAAGCTGACTGAAAAGGCCGAATTGATTGCACAGCTCTAACTGTCTGTCTGTGTGTTGCGCAGAGGCAGAGACAGGCAGCTCTTCAAAAACCACTTTTTGAGGACAAAGGGAAAAGATCAGAAACACAAAACCAGCTATGTCGGAGAGTCATTCAGATTGTTCATGTCATCAGCAGCACAGTTGGAAGTGTAAAAAATGAGATCTTAAAAATCTGATGGGAAACATTTTGAACTGCCATTGTGCAGAAAACAGCCCACTCACTGCGAGCTGGAGAGGCTTCTTCTACATCATAATGCAAATAAAGAAACACTGTGGATGAATATTCCACAGAGAGCTTTCTTATTTAAGCCACTTATTTTATTATTATTAAAGGAAGGTATTCAAATTTCCTTAGCATAAAGTCACTAATTAATCAGGTTTATAGCGTCTATTACAAGAATGGACGCTCTGTTACAAACCCTCAGAGAGGTCATTTATAGCTCATATAGAAACTGTTCTGGTCTCTTGTGTAGGCGACATGAGAAAGAATATCAAATATCATACAGCCTGTGTTACTTTCTCTGATAGTACAATAATTGATCCCAAAATGGAAACCTGAATGTCTGGCTTGTTATAGAACACGCCAAGAATGTTTCATTTTGTAAGGGATCAAGCCTTGAGATTGCGGCTGACACTGCAGTCTCCAACATGAATTCACATTGTTCCATATTGGTCCTGTTTCAAAAAGCGTCTTCAGCTCACATTGGCAGAGGTACTGTCTGAGCTTTTTACCATATATCTCAGCCTTGTTCTCCGTTTCTTATCATTTTAATAATGCTCTGGCTGTCTCTCGTCAAACTGATGGGACTTAAGTAATAGGCTGGAATGCATATTAAATCAAAATGAGTGTCTTAAACCTCAACTTGATTTTAACACTATAAAATGGACGGTTCTAGAAATGAAGGATCAGTATTAGTTTGTTTAAAAAGGATGATATTGCTAGGACATAAATGACATAAACTTTGATATTCTGAAGGGACTTGCAAGGAGATGTCACAAAAGACCTGAAAACAATCCAAATCTCTGTACCTATTTTTGTATCAATGACATTTTAAAGTATTGCCAAGAGTGCTCTTAAGTCTTTTTTTGCAGGGGGTGGGCTGGAAGTCTTGTGAAGCAGATTCTCTCTTCAGATAAAATAAATTATGACACGCAGCTCAAAAGGAGAGAAGCATTTTTAAAAGCATGACACAGAACTGCCAAGCTCTCAAGTCAAAACAAGGTCTTACGATAAAAAAACAGATCAATCCATCAGCCACAAAGAAGTAAAACTGAGACACAGTAATGACCCATATGGAAACACTGTACAGTAATGGTAACATTATGAAATGTAAGACGTTACAAGTCTTACTCTGCTCTGCTGTTGAAATCAGTGATGTTGTATTACAATTCAAGACACTGACAAATTTACAGACTGTGAATCCAACAAAAATCCTCGCTGCTGAAGAATAGCCATCTATCATTATTGCATTCTGTACTCTGCTACACTGCGATTAGGAAATCTTCCAGTGTGGTGATTCATTAGATGCTGGGTATGTGCTCTTTTGATGGCTGGCTGACTGATTGCTTTTCTTCGGCAGAGCTGTGAGTTGTCTAACTTTGCCAGCATCTGTGTTTGACTGGAACTGGCTCATAGCAAAAAACCCCATTAATAAATAAATAATCAAATCCCAAAGATAGATGTCCAACAGTCTCACATTACTGGGCAATTTGTGGTAATAATGGCTCAATGGTGAAACAACTGAAAATAACTCATTTCATCCGACATAACACAGCACAGTATAAGGACTATGCAATTATGAAGGAGTGAACACTTAACTGAATCAGTGCTGCATTCACCAGCAGGCCTTTCTAGCTCCAAACATTTAATTCAATGGCTCACCAATTACCTCCCTCCACCAGTTATCCAAATACTGAATGAAAACTGCAACAAACAAAACGACACTGAGCCCATTTCCATTATTTCTTACCTTTGGCAATATTTTCAAATTACCCAAGAAGCACTGATTAATAGTTTGTCTTAACTTCTCATCCTAGAGGGGAAAAAAACAATAAGATGTGGCCTAACAAGCTCACTGCAACCACGAAAAATGGACTTAAACAAAAGGAAAGCAATGATAAAAAAGAGAGCGAGAGAGAGAGAAAAGTCAAGAAAATGAGTACCGTATGTCAGTCTATAAATGTGGTCTTATAGTCTTAACTTTATAAAGACATAAAGCCGAGCAATTTTCTCCCCAAGCTTGACTTCCTCACCAGATTGCCAATCTGCTCACAGCAACAAGAGACTTAATCCCCTCACAAGTTAACAAATCCACTTCTTTTCAAACAGAGTGAACACTTTGAGGAACACCCAAAGTGAAAATACTTAAGGATTCTCAAAAGTGAAGTTTTTATTTTTGACTTTTATCCCACCATAATAAACATGGTTGAATTAACAAAGGAAGCTCAGTTATTAAATTGGTAAAAGGAATGAGAAAATGTTCCAGCTAAAGACAGTATGAATCAAACAAACTTCCTGATAATTTAATTAATGGTTTGTATGGCATTCCTTTGTCCCACTTTGTACTCTTCATATTTGGCTACCATGCCACTCATATTCAATTCTCTTTGTTACAGTCATCATAACTATTCTGGAGAGAAAAGAGAGAAGGGAACAAAAGAGAACAAAGGCACTTGCTGGTCCAAAAATAATATCAGTGAAAATTACTGAGCTGCTCACTGAACAGTTTTTAAGTCTACGCGAAGCTGAACTTTCTCAAGTATGGCTGATGTTTTATAACAACTGTGCTAACTTCAAAAAAGGAAAGTACCTCTCCGACAGTTTCAGTTCTTGAACTACAAAATGATGTAAAGTCCTTCAAGTTTAAAATAAATAAATCAGCACTGCAAACACCAATTCAAAGGTGGATAGTGTGAGAATGTATGCAGATAAGAAGCTTATTTCAACTACTTAGCAGACTCTTTATGTCAGTAATATCCCTGTTTCAATTTATGGCTGCTATCTGGCTCCCAACCTTGCATATATATATATATATATATATACTTTTCAACAAACGCAATTAAAGTCGTGCACACTGTGAATACAACACACTGTAATCACAAGTGTTTGATTACAGCTGACTGCTCCCATGCTGCTGTAGCTGTCAGTCTCTGTGCGTCATCATCTTTGTCTCATCATCATTACACTAAGTACTGACCCTCCTCGCTGGAACAGATGGAGACAGGAACCTCCTGTCTCACACAACTGGATTTACAAGCCTGTGTCTCAGTGTGTGCTTGTTCTTGCATTTTTACGCTCATGAAGACCAGACGCCTTCAGGTTAGGACTGTGAGCTGAAGGAGAGTTTCTAAAATGAGGATATTTTGGTGGTCACTGATCAGAGAGCTAAACATATGGTTAGTGACAACTGGGGCCTTATACTGTACATTAACTGCATTTTCAGGTGAATGCATTGCTATTCTATCACTGCTGCATACTGTATATAACTCAGTAGACACACAAGTTCACATTTTCTGCACTTGCCATAATATTAAGTTGTATTTAATCTGTCTGTTTAATCAGTCAGTTGCCAATTATGCCACAGAGCAACTCAGTGAGAGATTTGTCAGGAAGCTCACAGAAAAATCAACACATACTGTAATGATGCTGAAATAAACAGGCAGCAAATTAATGAAATAATAAGATTCTGAATCATTACAAAGGCTGCAATTTAACTAAAAAAAACAAAAAAACCCATCACATCTACTGCTCATGAAATAATAATTATTATACAGTTATTATCAGGGGTTGAGTGAGAGCATAATAATAGTATAACATCCTGTCACCATAACGCTGTCCCCCATAAAATCAAAGGAAAGGTCAATGCTTTTTGTGAGTTAACAACAAAATGACAGTGTTGGCTGTTTTCTGGTAAACATGCATCAAAAGCTACAGTCTGTTTGTGTGCGCTGCCAAAGATGATTTTAAAAAAATGAAATTCCACTCTGTGTTGTTTTGATAAGTAAGCAACAGAAAAGCTCTGACCAACAGCTAATGCAGATGGTGAACAATAGCTGGACTCCCTTAGTTGTAAATTATAACATGAGCTAACATTAGCTTAGCAGGTAATCCATACAGTTTGACTTAAGGCTTTGTATAAATATCTGAAAATAACACAAATCTTGTTCATATAAAGCATGTAGGGGTAGTCCAGGTGGAACAAGGACATTATGTTTACTGGGTTAATGTGAATGCTAGTTGCTGGGACAGAACTGTCCACACCCACCAACCCATGTAGGCAGTCAGACTGTGTCTCTGAGGAACAAATTAACTCTGGGTGGAAACCTGAACCTGGCCCATGTGTGGAGCTCTGCTGATGATTCAGAAATGACAGCACCCTGACAGTGACCTGCACTCAGCTCTGGCTACACGTGAGGCCCAATCACAGGCTAGTGGAATGAAAGAAACTGAAGGTACAATTCCTCATCTCATGGCTGACCAAAACAAATCATCTTTTTCATGTTGTGTGCTTCTTTAGCTGTCTTTTGTTCTCTGCTGTGAACCCAGAACAATCATAGTATTTTGCTTAATTCAGAGCTGTTGATTTTTGACCAGCAACGAACCATTGGTGTCTACTTTATCTTACAACTGCACAGCTTAAATTCAACAGTTTAAATGCTGCTAATGTTCAGCATATCACCACTTTCAAACCTACATACGCCTGTACAAGTACACACTTTTAATCTACAGTAGCTTTTCATGTAATCAGCTGGCTATTATTGCTCCTTACATGTGCAACTCCAGGACAAGGTTACCCAACGATATAAGGCTAATAATAAAAGGAGAAGGAAATCACATAGCCATACATATCAAATATTTTTTATTCCTTGATAAAAACATTCTTAATGCAGATACTCATTTGTTTTTCTTTCTCTTCTTCCATTTTTTAATTTCCTTTGAATTTGTAGACTACTGAAGGAAGTGATTAAGTTTAGATTGTATTGTGGACTGAAAAAAAAGAAAGAAAAAAGAATCAGGAGATAGTGAATGTAATGTACCAAGGTTGAAACTCTCTCGGTGAGATCTAATACTACAGGTGCCACGACAAAATGATGATTCTTGATATTCACACTGAAGGCTGTGATGCTCATTACAGGGTTACATTAATAGCATTTAATCCAAAGCCAATTAATGCCAAAAGTGTGAGAAGAGAATTAGCTGTTAAGGCAGCTCAGTCTTGTGCTGCTAGTCTCATCTTTGCAGTACATTTTAAGAAGATAACAGATCTCAGATAGAAATGTTCATTGTCAAGGAAGCTTCTAAGTTTGTAAACTTATATATATAAACTTCTATAACAGGTTCAAAGTCAGTTAGTCTTTGTATCAGATATGATGTGAGGTGAAGCTGAAATGGAGGCATGTGAGGAATTGAGTTGAAAAACCCTGGCATATGGTGCTGTCCAGTGCACTCAGCAGTTAAAGATTCATTTCCTCCTCTAGCTGGTTTTACCAGAAATGTCAGTGTCAATTTGGTAAAGGTCCTTTTAAAAATGGCTCACATAAAATCACCATCTCCACCTTCTCAATAAAAGTGAGTGCTGGTCCGCTGGGAGGACGACTTTCCATCTTCTGAATCTCAACTGTTGCACCAAACCAGACGGGCCTGGAAACTGCCCGGGGACATTATCTGTCTTATTGGAATGATGCTGTAATCGAGCTAAGTTATAGATCAGAAAGCCAATATTCTCAGACTGTTCTTTGGGGAGATGGACTATTATGTCAAAAGTGGCCCTTACTGTCATGATGCCTAGATGCATAATCGCATCTGAATGTATGTAATTAGTTTAGAGCAGTAACGATTGATGATGCCACAATTACAGTATTTCTGAGAGGAAGGCCTGAGTTTACAGTCTAAGAATGGATGAAGAATGAATAACATAATGACTGTGCTGTTCAAAACTATGGCTGAAGAGGCTGGGGGCGATTCAGAGCTGCCCGCTAATCTTCTGCAGAAATTTCATTAACTTAAGTGCAGTGTTGCACAGCAAACACAAGCAATGGATGCAAATAAAGCTGTAAATAATCTATGGGCCACTATCTGTTTCATGCACGGGGCCTCCACCTCTAGAACTCAATGAATTATGGAATTGTTTTGAATCCTAATGCTCTCTGGTCAGATTCAAAGTCCCATTGCAACAAACACAAGAATTTATTTATCGTCAGAGCAGAATTTCAAAGATGTAACTGGTCCTGAGTGGCTTAGTTGGTGCGATTCATTATTCAAGTATCCTATGTAAAAGGAGATGTACATCAAAATATGAACACATGCATGCACTGTGCTGTGTATTAATTTCATTACACATTAGGGAATGTGAAGTTAGACGGAACACAAGTTGGGTTTGTTGAGTTGCAAGTGTCTGAAGATTTATAGTGTTTATACTAAAGGTAAAGTGATGTATGTTGCGCATTAAGGTGCAAATTACAAAAAGACATCATCACAGAATCTTAGAGTAAAGAATGAGACTTTTTGGGTGTAATGGTGTTTGTGTGAAAAGGCTGTTGAGAGAGGAAAAGAGAGAAACCACACTGGGACAATGCCCTTGAATCATATTCCCAATCTTGACACTTTTCCACTTGGCACTTTTTAAACCTTGAATATCAGAAAAATCTGTCATGGTGACATTCTCAACTGCTTTGAGCAGCAAAGACACACTTGTTGCTGTAGCAACAAATGTGTCTCTGTGAGTGGCAGGATGAACATTTTCGCATGTGGTAATGGATGGGTGGGAAATAGATGTGTTCGTCAAATTAGAGGAAAAACATTTTATTCAAATGTACTGCAGAAAATAGAAGAGAAAAAACAGCCGTGATGCCTGGATGGCAAGTTCCACTGTGGAGAGAGAGTGTGTCCAAGGATGTGCTCACTCATGGACATGTTTAAGGGCTTTGCAGCTTTAATCTAGTCAACACAGCAGTATAAAGGCTCGGAAGAGCAAGTCTAATGGGACTTGTTACATCGATGGACCATAGAAGAAGACTGCACTTAGTTCTAAAAAAACACACTGTCTATGATTCATGGGGTAAAACTTTGAGTTGCAGAAGGTTCTATTACTTTACAGAAGATAGTTCATGGATGACAAAATGATTACACTCTTCACCTTTTGGAGATGATGAGGGAAAATGTCATCTACAGTGCTGAGTGACTGCTCTTCAAAAAAAAAATCAAAAAATCCAAAAAATCCTGGAACAGAACTCACTTCTTTATTTACGCTTTGTTGTCTCTGTTGTCCCTTACATGATTGAAAATTGCCTGTAAAGCTAAATTACAGTTAGAAGAACAGTTGGAAACAGTCGGGATGTTTGGGCAGTTTTGTGCTGCAGAATGAGATGTATGTCAAAAACCTCTGCCTCAGACAAAATGCCTTTGTCACAAAGCCACATTGCTCTTTCTTTCATCTTGCTCTCTCATACACTGACATTTTTCCTCTCATTTCAGGGCCCAGTTCCATTTCAGGAAAAGAAATCTGTCTTCTGGGTTCCATGAGAGTAAATAATACAAAAAAATAAAATAAAAAATCATAGGAAAAAAATCATAATTAGCTCATTGGGGGAGCTGCATGCATTCAGGGGATCATTCTGATTTCAAATGGGTTTATCGTCCATGAAATTGCATATAATGGGAATTTGTCAGTGGCTTATGCTCTGATTGTATTTCCCTGAGCAGAAGCGGAGACCGGAAAAGGGTGGATTGGAGAGGGGGTGTAGATGGGTACATTTGAGCACCATTTGTGTCTGCCATGCTATTATGTCCCCATTACATTCCTAATCACATTGGGAGGGAGAGGAAGTAGAGAGGAAGGCAGGCATGCTGCCGTGTTTACAAACCAAATCTGTGTTCTCCCAAAGTGAGACACATCATTAGCAGTGGACACATCAGATCAGAGCGATTTGAATACTGAAGCAACAATCAATGCATCTGCTCACACATAAATATTAAAGAGCCAAGGAGCTGCTGGGACCAACAAACTCCACCATTCATATACTGAAGGACTTTACCTTATCTCCCCTTCCACAAATCTTCAACTATTCTCTCATCCTGTCAGAGTAGGAGCTGTCGGCTACTCCGCAGCCACCCATTCAACTCAGTCTCTGCAGCTAAACAGCCGGACCTCAGCCAGTTCAGTGGCCTGGCCTCATTTATTTATGGCTCGCCCCTGAGATCTGGCTCTGCTCTGGTCTGATCCCAACTGCTTGCCACCTCCTCTTTCCTCCCCAGCCATCAGCGCTCAGCCATTTCCCCAGCTCTTTAAAAGTTCACCCTATCTGAAAGACAGCATCAAGCCCTGGCTTAGCCACAGTCCTCGCTGACGCCCTCTGCATTTCAAAGTGGTTGCTTGGGCTGCGATGCAGAGGGAGTGAGAGAGAGAGTGAGAGAGAGAGGGAGAGACATTGAGGCAGAAAAAAGGGAGAGAAACAGAAAGGAAGAGAAATCTTTGGGGAATTCTTCACACAAAGGTGGCTGGTATGGCATTCTACACAAACTGCTGCCAAACATACAGGTACACATTGTACACATGCTAACATATACACATATACAAGCCATTTACACACAAACAGCAGAGCCACCGGGCCCCCTCACTGTAGGGGTCAATAATTCAGGCCTGTACTGGTCTCTTGGTGAACTCCACACATGCACCTGTCCACTTGTCGAGAACATGGTGAAGGAAGACTCATTGGACCGTATCACTGTTTTCCACATCTCTGTGACCAGTGCCTACACTTTTTTGCACCACTGAGCTCTAAAGAGTTGCTCCTCTGTTTTTTCGTATATATTGCACAAATGCATGAGCATGACGACAACGATGATTAAATGTGCACTGTTGACCACAATTTCCAATCCTATATACTGATGTCTCTGCCATAAACCTACTTTACTCACTGTTCCTACTGAAACGTTACCGCGAAGCAGCTTCGACAAAACATTGTGCCGCGTTTTCATCAGTTTCATAATCTGAAAAGAGTTGCAGTCACTTCACCACCGTAGGTCCTCCGAAACACCATTGATTATTTTTTATTGTTCGCGCCACCAGCACCAAACGTTTTGGTATCTTCAGCCGTACCGTGGTGAAAGCTGCATTCCCGGAATTATTTATTTCGCTCAACGATGGCGAGTTCTCTGTAACGCACGAACACTGTTCGGTTCGTTCGTCTGTACCAGCACCCCAGGCAGAGACAGCCAGGCCGCATTGCTCATGAAGGCAGTTCAGAACATCAGCAACAGGTGCCACCAGCTGTCATTCTCGCCAGCTGACGTTCAGGGGAAATAACGACAAAAGGCAAGACAGAAAAGAGAGACAGAGTAAGATGGAGTTCATCAGGGATGCTGAGGAAGAAAAATAAATACATATACATATTTTTGTCTGTTCATTTCACTTTACAGTGACACTTCACCGTTACTTTCTCCCCGCTTTCAGTCTCTTCCTCCTCACATCACACACTGAAATCGAAATGATGAAGAACGGTGGGGTGATGAGCGTTTGAGTTATTTACAGCATCCGATCTCATAGTTTTTCTTCCTCCTCGTTCTTCACTGGCGGGGGCACATGCCTCGACAGAACAGTGTTCAGGATCAGCGAGCGCCTGTTTTCTGGAGTGATGGGTGATTGATCCAGAGGGCGGCCAAGGTGACCGTATCGTCGCCTTTTCCTCGCCATCTTCCCCCTGTTCTCCTCCTTTGTTGTCCCTCTGGCTACGCTCATCGTGGTCTCCCTTCTCACTCCTCCCACGTCTCCAGCAGACTTCCCTCCACACCACCTTCATTGCCTCCGCTTCCTCATTTTCCGCCGTGAGCTCCACCTGTCCTCATCCATCTCATTATCCATCCAGTTCGAGTTCATCTCCGTCATTCTCCTCCATCGTCTCCTTCAGCCTCATTTCTCGATGAGGTCACAAACACGGTTGACCTTCCAATCAGTTGCAGAAACAAACGCAGACGACTTCAATTTTCAAACCGACGGGCATCACACACAGCAGCGGAAGGAACCGAGTCTGAGGGATGCATGGCCGAGGGCTGAGCCAAGTGGTAACAACGGAGCACCGCGATCAACCAGCCTCACGCATCTGCAGCGAAATTCCCCAGGCAAACGACACCGGAAGCGCCCGAACACCGCGTCAGGCCCAGCACAAGCCCATTTGCACGAACAGCCCACGGCCTGTCAACGTCGCTCATCACAGCATCAGCGGCATGTGTGACCTCCGTTACACACCCTCACCGTCGTTCTCCTGCCGACACATGATACCTGTCTCCGCATCGTTTGAACATTACCATGAGTTCACCAGCGGCCGCAACCAATTTGGCCCAGAAACTGCCTCAGCTTCCCACCCCGTTTGAGCGACAGCGCGCCCGAGCCCCACGACCGCCCACCCCCGACAGATTAATTGGAGAGTTTGGACTATTCAAAGATGATTTGCGATTTAAAGGATCATTACCTGGTCTTCATTCGTCAACAGGCCTGCTGATCAACCGGTGTTAGCTGAAATGTCAGATGCTTGCCGACCATCCATCTGTCACGATCTTCTCAGCACTGTCGTCAGCCAGCCCATACCCACGGTGCCGGGCATGAACAAAGCAGTTGCCTGAACAAACGATCAACGCCCAGCCATTTTCAGTTACATCAGCAACGAGCTGACGCAAGAGTAGAGCGCGGTCATGTTGCCTCTGCGATCGCCCATTCTCCTTCCACCTTTACATACAACAGTGATTCTCAGTGACACGGGCAATCAACCTCACGCGCTTGATACCGCATCTCTGCCTTCGTTCATCAAAACATAGTTCCGGACGAACACCCTGAACAGTCATGACGAGACGATGTCATCGCAGACGGAACAGTCAGTCCGAGATGAGCGGCCGTCTGATTTTATCGCGATTGTCATTTACCAGTTGCCAGCCAGCGAGACTGCCTGTGCATCTCCGTCTTCATTGCCTGAAGCAGCGTTGTGCTAAATATCATATTAGTCCAAAGATGAGCTTGAAGAATGAATTCCATTCTGTTCATTATCTGGTGGTGAATACGCCAGTAATCAAATATACTCAGGCAACGCTTCCTTTGTACCGTCATCTGAGACGACAGAGACGGCACAGTTGGTGCCGGGCGTCTTGCTCCTGAATGACGCTGTCCGCGAGACCTGTAGTCATTGTCACCAATTGATGGAACAGAAAGCCGATTACGCACACACTGTCATTGGTCGTTCTCTATTTACTGTGAAAAATATTAAGTCCGTTCTGACTCTTTATTACCAAGGAGGAAGAACTATTGCTCAGAGCACCTGGTGTTCTCATAATGTCAGAGTCAGAAACAGACTGGCAACCTGTTTTTCACAGTAGGTAAGGAGAACGTGTGTGTGTGTGTGTGTGCATGTGTCGAGCTTTTCATCTGTTCCCATAATTGAATGTATTTGACAAAGCTATTACAGGTCTCATATTAGTGAGACACAGCGTCATTTCAAAAGACTCCAAAGACGCTGACACCAACAACTGTGCCATCCTCTGTGTCATCTCGTTGGCAGATTTAAAGGAAGCGTTTGCACAAAATTATGGTTTGATTGCAGCACATTATTCACTACAGATATGTGATCTTCAGAATGGAATTCCATTCTTGTCCAAATAAATCTTTTAGTTTCTTCTTAATTATTTTGAAAACAACGCTTTTACATTTCACTGTCAAACCAATGAAAGACCAAGAATACACACAAACGTCTCCTTCTTCTTTGCTCTTGTTAAAGCTGTGTTCACATTAATGCTGATAAATCTGAACATGCCGCTCATGTCTCAGACAATGTTCCATCTGCAGTAGACTCCACATCATTCTCATCATAATATTCAAGGTGTTCTCTTTGTCAGATTTGTCTGTTTTTGATGTCAGATGACAGAGAGTAGAAGTGCAAGTATAAAGCTGTGAGTTGATTGCTACGTGTTAATAATCACTAAAGTCACTGTTGTATGTTATAAAGTTAGAAGAGAAATGAGCAGCAGTCACAGAGGCAACACAGAGTCGACGTTTTAATGTTGCTGCTCTACTTTCTACGTCCAAAGTGATGCTGTCTTAACAAAAATAACAGAGGCATTAGTCATTTGTTCAAACGCTTAAAAAGACCTTTGTTCATGCCCAGCAGCTACGTGAATTATGACTCTTGTTTGACAGAAGCAAAAGCAGAAGTGGCTCTGTCTGAGAAGGTCATGGTAGATGGATGGGTCAACAAAGCATCTGACATTTCCAAGCTAACACCCAGTTTGAGCGTCAACAGAGCCTGTTGACAGATTAAAGAATAAGAATAATGATAAATCCTTTAAATCCTTAAATCCACACATCTTTGCCAATTATAGGTCCAAACTCTCCATACTGCTCTCCAATTAATCTCTGTATTTATGTGTCAGGGGTGTGGGGTAAACATAACCTGACCTTGGGGGTGTGGGGTACCAGGAAACATCATAGTCTTTTCTTCACTACTATCACTCGTAGGGTTGTGTGAAGGCTGAAATAAGTTTCTGTGTGAGTCTGTGTTAGAGTGGACCTGGCCTAAATGCCCCACTGAATGTTTCCTTAAATATCTTCACTGTCACAGGACAAATCATAATAGTGTGGTCTGTCAACAGGAGAAACTATTGAAGAGTAGAGGGTGTGGCCACCTTGGAAATCATTTTTATACCTTTGTGTTTTCTTGGCAGCACACTGTGTTCTGTAATGAGAAACAGCAGTGAACGATGAACTGCGTGATAAGTCATGAGGTGGATTCACATTGCAAATAGGCTTTATGCTTGTAAAGACTGACCCCAACCTGTGCAGTAAACCTCATTCAGGTACTTCAGTGTGATTTAGACCTAGGAATTTTGCTTGCAAATGCAACAGAGAAATCGCATGAAACCTAATTGAATACTTGACTGCTCCATTGTACCCCACCCAGAAATAGCCCTCCAGTGTGAGCATGCATCCCTCAAGGACTCAGGTTCCTTCCGGCGCTTTAATATTATGATGCCTTTGATTAATCATTTACCATCAGTTTGAAAATTAAGTCATGCCACGTTTGAAACTGCTACAGCTGATTAGAATAGCCATCAGCTTTATGAGCCTCCATGGGAAATGAAAGAGGGGGGGTAGAGGGACAGGTGGAGGGAGGGAGTGAACGAGGAAGATAGAGAAGTGGATAGATGATAAAACTGGATGGATAATGACAGTGAGGGGAAGAGGAGATGGATGGATGAGGGGACGTAAGATGAGGAGAAATGCAGCAGAGGAAAATAGAGAGAGATAGTGGGAAGCGGAGCGATGTAGAGAGTGAGTGACAGATAGAGGGAGAGCAAGTCACCAAAAAAACAGAGGCAATGGGAGAGAGATGAAGGGAGATACAGTAAACATGTAGAGGGGGACAGCAAAGGAGAGGAAGAACAAGGGGAAAGATAGCGAGAAAAGAGAGGCGTGATGCGGTCTGACACTAGCTAACCCTCTGGATCCAATCCCACCCCCATCACTCAGAAAAGCAGAGCGCTCTTCTTTGATCCTGAACACTTTGAACATTCTGTCAGGCTTGTACTTTTACACCAATGAAGAAGAACGAGAGGAAGAAAAAAGAAAAAAAAACTTCTGTGAGATGAGATGCTTGTAAGCCACTCAACAAACACTCATCCTTTTACCTTCGTTCTTCCTATGTTTTGATTTTCAGTATGTGATGTAAGGGAGAGGAAATTTAAGGAGAGAGCTGCTGCAAAGGGGGGAGGGTGGGAGCAGAAGGAAGCGAGTGAAAGAGGGAGAGCAAATGAGTCACTTTGTAAAAAAAAAAAAGAGGAAAATTAGGAAATAGGGTTAGACAAAAAAAAAATATATATATATATATATTTATTTTTTCTTCCCCTTCAAGCATCCCTGGTGGACTCCATCTCTCTGTCTCTCTCTTTCTGTCTGCCTTTTTATCGTTCTTCCTAGTTTTATCAGTCTTCCCAGCAACAATGAAAGTGTGTCTTTAAAGACAGGCAACAACAAGGTGCTGATGATTACAAGACTGCTAGCAGCTACCATGGGCATAATCGCAGCCTGGCAGAAGCTCCTCTGCCTGCAGTGCCTTAAGACACAGACGGACAAAGACAGACAGATATTTATGAGCCTGAACACACAGAGGCCCTTTCACTCATCATTAGGCAAGTCTTGGTCATGTGGATTCCTGTTCGGGTGCAGCTTCCTCACGAACAGCAGAGAGGAATACAAAGCGTTTGAACCTTGTTAAGCAGACAATGCAAAATGCTAATGTGGAGGTATTGTTTGACGGAGGACTACTGCAGTGAAGTTGTGAAGAGAGTGACTGCAATAAACTTCAAGATTATAAGGGCTAATTAGAAAACGCTTGGCTTTGGCTGTTTTGTCAAACACATAAAGCTGCGGTGGAATGATTACTAATGGCTGACATCAAAGGAAGATAAAGCTGTAAGCACATTACCATGGTAGTTATAAATTTGCCGTGAGTCACTTTATTTACTGCTTGGGAATAATATGGCATAGCTTTAAAATCAGAGCTGCATTTCAGAATGATGCAAATTGCACTTTCCCTCTTTCTGTTTAAGCACCAATATCACAAGTTTTCACTCAAGAATGAATAAATCCTGATGTGAAGAAACCCTGGAAACAGTTTCTTTGGCTGATTTTACTTATCCATCTTATCCAGTGACATTACTTCCTCTCAACTTGATGTAATAGGCTACTGTTAAACTCCCTGTTTGTATGTGTTGTTTAGGTAGCTAGGTTTTTTTTGCTGATCAAGCCAACTTTTTTTTTTTTTACTGGTGATTTAGTTTGCAACAATATCACACAGCTGCATATCTCAGAAGCATTCGATCTTAAATTTTTCTTCAAAAGGCACTTTCACATCTTTCTATAGAAGACGAGCAACTTTGTTTATGGTGACCCCGAGGGGTCTATTTACTAGAGACCTGGTTTTGTCCTGTATTTGAGGCTCTGTGCTTGAACCCGGTTGCTTCAGTAACTGCTGATGAGGATTGGGCAGCTGCATCTTCACAGCTATGTGAGAAATAAACAATGAATCACTGCTTACAGTAAGGGACCTGTGTGTGACCTGTAAAGACACATGGCCTAAAGAAGATCTAAATAATAATAAGGGAAAAAAATCCTTCACACTCCTCCTCTGCATATTGTTGTTTTCCCACATCTGGGGCACTTAACATTGTGAGTATTTTAAGACTCTCAACCCAAAATGTAGAGTAATGATAAATAAGAGCAGCAACTGAGGATTTTTTTTATTCCACGAAATGACTGACAGTTCAAGACCAAATCATTTCTGGACAAAATGATGTGACTTGAGACCTAATAGGACAAATTAGAACTTCAGTATTCACTCCATTCAACTGAACAGTTGGGCAATCTTCAGAAGAATCTTTAAAGATGATTCTTCAGTAGTTGACTCAGTTGACTTTGCCTATGCCTCTCTGTGAGTCAGTGTGCATTTTTTATGGCCATCTATCAAGCCAGGCTCTATACAGTGTGGTTCAGCTGGCCATGGTACAGCCTGAGCTGCTGATAAATAGTGAGAAACAACACGTCATGGTGGTGGCAGATCCGTGGAGAGAGGCGAGAGCCTGGAAACTAAAGACAGAGAGAGATGGATATATGGATGATGGATGGAAAGATGGAGAGTTGGTTGCAGTTTCCACAGCAGGATGTGCAAGAAAAAAAGCTAAATTATTAGAAGAAAACTGCTATAAATGACCACAGACACCCTTCACCATACACCATACATTATCACACTCACCTACTGTTATCACATGTGATATTATTAATCACAACGCAGCAGAGCTAATTAACACCATGACACACTTCATATTATTGATATCAATATTTACAGAATTACAAGGTGTCCTGAATCACACGTCACAGCTCCCACAGGAGAGGTTCATTACATTCCAACTCAGGAAGCCTGTAAGTCTAATTATATTACACAGGCAAACGTATGAATACACTGTCAAATCAAGTGCGGTAAGTGGGGCCACGCAGAACTGACCTTGTGTTTGTGGTGGAGGAGACGAGGAGGTGCACAAGCCGCTAAAGCAAACATGTCAGTTTCAAGTGAGTCTTTAGGGAAATCGTCTTTCTGTGGCTGACAAAGAAGTCTGTGGATTTTATGGCGGAGAGGTCCCACAGTAACACAAACACATTACAATACAACTCAACAGATACCAAGACAGTATAATTTCCCCTTAAGCAGTGCTGTCTCCAGTGTACATATACAGTATCTGACAATGGAGGGGTGTGTGTGTGTGTGGATACTTATGCATGTGCATAACTGAGCCATCCAAAATGTCCTCAGAGACTGCAGTGTAAAGAGTAGAGATGCAGACGCACAAAGCAGCAGTATGCAGAGGGTGCATGTAAAGCACAGCCCGATTGTCTCTCTTCACAAAGCCACAGTGTGAGGGCAGATGGAAGGTCAATGGACACAGTTGTTCCACAGTCATATAGCGAAAATACAGACATCTGTCTCTTTAATGCAGCTGGAGAGCGAAATGGACACTGTGAGAAATAACACATAGTTTTCTTTCATCAGTGAACTACTGCAGAGAGGCAGCAGTGGAGAGAGGAGTCTGCTGTTAAAAGAAAGTTTGTTTATGCTGTTTTTTACTGTTAATCAAGTATGTGGACAGCTTTTTAAGTTGGGTTTGCTCTCCTAAGGCACATGGTGCCCTATATTCAGGAATCAAGGTGAGTGCACAGGTGGTGGCACCAGTTTGCAGTGCTGGCTCCTTTGGTAGTGACCAAAGGTGCTGGCACACTGGTGAGCTGTAAAATGGGTTAAGTTGGGGTGGGGGTGGGGTTGGACGTAGTATCAGAGGGTGTCTTAATCAGAGCTAATAAAAGCAGATCCTCTTCACCAATTTAAAAGTAGCATCGTCCCATAGTGCATTATATCTTAATTAGAAGAGTTCTAAACACCTCCCTGCAGGATTAATGTTCGATAGGGAACATATACATCCACAGTCAATTACATGCACAAATGCACAAGGTTGTGTACAACTATACTCTACATGCAATGAGGTATAGCCATCATTATGATGTCTGTCATAGCCTTAGGACTTTCTCTGTTCTCTATTATAAAAGGTCGGACATCATACATCAGGATCAAGTGTTTTTAGCCTCTTGTTTCATAGATTGGAAGCTGGATTATTTGTTCTGGTTGTTAATGGTTTGACCTTAGAAGAGATTTCACAGTTCCTTGATGCTGGCTTCAGTCCTGAAAGATGATGACCGAACCAGATTCATGGCATTCTAAGTTGGTTTTCAAATGTAATTTTCACTTTCAAGAGTTAAGTTTCTAATACGTTTGGGTTTTGCTTCATTAAGAGAAATCTAATTCTGTGTAAGTAAAGACAAATGGTGCTGTCTCTGTGAGGCACAGTGGTACAGTCAATTGTACAACTGCTGATCACAGTTTTCAACTTTCCTACTTTCCACTGACAACTGAGGCATTTTCATCATTTTAGATGTGTCCCTCAGCTGTTAATTAAATCCTTCTCAGCTACAGAACAAAGGTTTTGCTTCTGTAAGTCATGGTGCCCCGCCAACCAATCATATGAATGATTGACTATCCACTCAAACTCAAGAATTGTGCTGTGTCGACAACTACGTTCAGTGTTTACACAGAAGTGTCTGTCTCCACTTCTGTCTGTCTCCAGGATCCCTGGTGATGACAGCAGCTCTGCCACAGTAGGAATTTGGACACTGTCAAATATCAGTAACACTGTTTGTTTACCTACTTATAAAGAGCATGCTGATACTGTAGCTGCACAACATTTATTTTAGGAAGCCACATTAGATGACAAATAACAAATTAGAAGCTGCAAAGGGAACAAATGTAGCAGCTCTGCTGTTCTCACATGGCTGCAGGAATGAATAAGCTAAACCATAGGCAGTAATGGATAAATGTATTATATGCTTTATTGTCTATTCACATTAAAATTACATTTTAGTGCTTGAAGTAGAGTTTATATGTTATATTAAGCATTGAGTGTTGGATTGGAGTGGTCTGTTTTGTGTGCACCTGCAGCATGTAAAGAAAGCTCTGCAATAAGGTACAGTGGGTGGGTGCAGACTTGAGTGGTGATATTAAAACTGCATTGTGTCACCAGTCTGAATCCCCATTAGTGAGTCCTCGACCCATTTTAGCACCAGATATGTCAGAGAACATTACAGAACAGATGCAGGTGAGAAAACATCTGCCTGCATCCAACAAAACGTCACTCTCACTTCACTGCGGCAAGGTCACAGAAAAAATAAGGCTCAGTTCGTACAAATACAGGTTTTCCTGTTTGTTTGCAAGTACTGCAGGAGTCATAACAAACCAGCATTCAGATGTTTCCAAACATTTGAATTTGACATGCACCTGAAAACAAGATTTTAAAATCAGAATTTAGATTGGTTTGATACAAATGGATTTAGAAATTATATTAATCACGAGTAATTTTAATATACTTTGTCACTATGTTGTAACATATGCAACACAGTTAATGATAACTATAAGGCAAACAACTAATCATATTAACAGTTATTTTACTTTTTCATCTAATTTGTAGCAGCCTACTACTCAGTTGTGCCATATGACATGATTTTATGCAATAAAGGCTTATTGCAGCAAAACTAGAGACAATTATACTGTTTTTCTGGGGAGTACAATGAGGGATTATACCTGACAACATAACTGTTACGTTCTTTGAGCTGCTAGATAGGATATATTCTGGGTCTTGTAAGTTTAAGATGGCTGCTGCTGTTACAGAACTTTTCGTCATCCTCTAACTCAGCACTCTGCCAAAAAAAGATACACTGCATTTCTCAGCTCAAAAGTTTCAGTGATGCATATGGCATATCATCATTCTTATCATTGTTCCTTTCCTTCCCAATGGTAGATACAGCAAAATAGAAACTCACTAACTATGTGCACCCTGGTCCAAATTCAGCTAGCAGGATAATTTGATCGTCAATGACAATGAAATTATGGTTTATTTGCTCATTTGGCTGCGACAGAGCCTCTCTGGTGAATTGGGAATGCACAGACTGTTGTGTAGCGAGCGACTGCTAGCATCAATCATTATTTGGCCTCGTTGGAAAGCTCTGGCCCATCCATATGCCGGTGTGTCCATGGTCACTGTCTCCCAGTGGAGAGGATTTGGCTTTCTGTTGCTCCGCAGATGTTCTCTGCTTGTGTTTGCTGCTCCTACTGATTGTATTACACTGCAGAGTGTGTGTGTCCATGTGAGAGTGTGACAGAGATAGGGCAGACACAGTGACATCGGGCTGAGAGAGACTATCTGTCTCGCTCTCTCTCTCTCTCTCTCTCTCTCTCTCTCCCACACACACACACACATAATATACACATTGTCAGCTTTATAAGCCCATCTGCTGAGCTGTTTGCCAACAGCAGACTTGTGAGGCCTCTTTTAACACCATGTTTGTGGTGTGATACACAGACGAACTACATGGCTGTTGTGCTGGGCAGCTTCACTTATCTCATCACTTCTGTGATCAAGGTCTACCAAGGGATCACCTTTAATACACGGCAAAAAGTGACCAGCTGAGTCGCTGGAAAGCTGTGATTAACATCACCAGCTCACTAACGGCTGCAACATGCTCAATTGTGCTCGGAAGACTGGTGGGAAGCTGCTAACTAGCTGAGATGTGTGAAAGCAGTGCTATGTTCACCACCAGGAGACATTTGTTGAGGAAGGCACTTCATTTGCACCTGCTGCTGCCTCTAACGCAAGGCGACAGTACACATTTATACAGTTGACATTCCGCTGATACATAAAGGTTTGCATGCATATTAAAACACTGATCCCAATTACTGCTGAGATGTAGAGTGGATTAGCAGACTGATAGAAATGCAACAGTCAATTTACATCTATTTTCAGAATTATTTTATGTGACATCTAACGAGAAAAAAATAAAAAAAAAAAAGTCTGATTTCATAACATAAGGATGTCCTACTTTTCTCTACTTTCATTTTTCGTCAAGACATTTTTCGCTATTTTTGCATTCGGATGTAAACTGATATTAAAGATATATTTGACAATTTGTTGGTTATCTGACACATAACAATGCAGGAATGTAAAATATTAACACTTAGTCATTATTACAGTTGAAACTGTTGAAGTGTGACTGCTCCTATAGGTGGAAATGGCATATTAAATACAGGTGAATGTGATATGTGAGAGCTGTGATGCTTTTCTAAACCACTGTATCTAAACAAAGTGGGGAGTGCAAACAATGTGTGTTCTGTGTAAGTATGTTGTGAAAAATGACTCTGATGAAAACTCTATTACAAACATAATGGAGGGGCATGTGAGGCCTCAGCAAGGTCACTCAGCCGCACATCGCATAATGCCTTGTGGAGGAAAAGTCACTTTCCTCAGGAGGGCTCAGAAAATCAGTTCTTCCTGCTGCTTGGATCAGGCCTCACAGGTGGCTTTCACACTTTGGCATGCTGGCCAGCCACGCCTCAAACAAAGACATAATGTTGGATGATATTTGCATCCTAAAAGTGTGTGTGCTGTGCACGCCTGGAGTTGTGAGGAAGAGAGAGAAGGTGTAGGAAGGAGGGTGGGGTCCAGGAGAAGATGAAAGAGAAAAGAGCTCGAAAGAAAAGCAGGAGAGCACAAAGGGAATACGAGCGCAGAGCTCTATCCTCCAGGCACAGAAAGAACAGAGGGAGGAAAAGAAAGGAAAAGAGGAAACTGAACTCAGACCTTCCTACCTCAACATTACACCGACTTCATACATTCAAACACTGAGCTACTCCTTTTTCATGTTTTCACTTGCGTTTTGCATAACCTTGGACATTTCTACATCTTTACTGGTAAATGGCTTTAAAAGCGATGTATTAAGGCATGGACTGTGATTAAAATATTCCTCAAGGGAAAGCTTTAGTCTACAATAACCAGACAAGTTGCAGAACGGGTTCTCTCATCGCTATAAAAGTCTCCATTTAGGCTCCTGCGCTATTTTCCCAGCCTACTATTTTTCTCTTGCATGCATAAGAAGTGGACAGAAGAGGAATAGTGCTGCGCGGGTCCTCCTTGCTATTTAATGTCAGCAGATTTTTTTTCTTCATACATTTTTAAGGACCAAACAGCTTGACTATAAGACGTAATATAATAAGTCTCCTCAAATCTCCATCCCCACATAACTCTGCAAAAAGGTATTCACGGGTTATTGTTCTGAGATCTCAGAGGTTTCTTCAGTCTGGCTTGAAATTCATTTGAAATATTGCAGCCAGGCATATTTATTATAGCCTGCCATCGGGACAAAGCGCCTACCCAAACGCATCTTTTGCAACCTCGACTTTTCACTTGAATGTAGGATTCAGGCAGACAGCTGCCTGTAACAGTAATCTTCTCAAATACCAATCAGACCTTTTTCTAAATCATTTCAATGAACATTATCCCAGGTCACAGTGTTTGCCTCCCACTCACATCAGACTCTGCAGCAGACTTAAGAGACCACATGGATGATATACCTCTGACGACAGAAAACAGAAAGTCAAAGAAACAAAAGAGAGAGAGGGAGAGATACGTCTGCTGCTGATGCTGATGTTGGTGCTAGGAACAGTTGAATTCTCGATGCAAGTGGGTAAATCTTTTTATTTTCCCTCTTCCAGGAAGGCAGTGCCTGATGGCTATGAAAGCTGCCCCTGTGAGCAGAATCTCAGCTAAGCCATGAGCTCACACTTACACTGACACGAACACACAAAGACACACATTTCTGATGACAGTATCCAGAGAACCATAGTGACTGGCAGCATTTTGCTAACCCTTAAAGGAATAAATTGGAAATGTTGGGAAATATTTTACATTCTATCTTTCAGACTGTTAGATGAGAAGATTGCTACTACTCCCACACCAGCAACTCTAAAGCTCCACTAATTAACACGTTATATCTCATCAGATGCTTAGTTTTACAGGGGAGGGTACTGGGCAACTTGTCTTTGCACACACTGCCGTTGTTTCTTCCTGCTTTCAGTCTTTATGCCAAGCTAAGCTAACTGCCTCTCCTAGCTTCACATTTCATAGATGTAAGACTGATGTGACTTCATCTAACTCCCAGTGAGTAAATTTATACGATTTCAAAAATATTTAAATCTATATCTTTAATTTAAGTTACTGCGACTACCACTACAATTAATATTGTTCCCAAGAGTCCTAAAACCAAAATGATAAATATAATCAAAAATTCTAGCCAAAATCAACCTTCCGATAATAAAAGCCTTTGTAGAAGCTGTAGGAATGTTAAAAGGACTTCTTATCAAATATCTTTCCTCTCATTCTGACACATAACAATGTAGTGAATGTGTATTATTAACACTTCTTAGTCATTATTACAGTTGAAACTGTTGAAGTGTGACTGCTCCTATAGGTGGGAATGGCATATTAAATACAGGTGAAGGTGACATGTGTGAAAGAGCTGTGATGCTTTTCTAAACCACTGTATCTAAATGTGCGGGGGAGTGCAAACAATGTGTGTCTGCGTGTGGGCAACATGTTGTGAAAATGACTCTGATGAAAACTCTATTACAAACATAATGGAGGGCATGTGGAGGCCTCAGCAAGGTCACTCAGCCGTACACGTGCTACTGCCTTTGTGAGGAAAAGCCATCTTTCCTTCAGGAGGGCTCGGTAGCAATCAGTTCCTTCCTGCTGCTTGGATCAGGCCTCACAGGTGGCTTTCACACTTTGGTATGCTGGCCAGCCACGCTCCCTCAAACAAAGACATAATGTTGGATGGATATTTGCATCCTAAAAGTGTGTGTGCGCGTGTGTGTTCGCTCTGAGTTGTGAGGAAGAGAGAGCAAAGAAGGTGTAGGAAGGAGGGGTGTGGGGTCCAGGAGAAGATGAAAGAGAAAGAGCCTGGAAAGAAAAGCAGGAGAGCACAAAGGAACACGAGCGCAGAGCTCTATCCTCCAGGCACAGAAAGAACAGAGGGAGGGAAAAGAAAGGAAAAGAGGAAAACTTGAACTCCAGACCTCTCCTACCCTCAACACACACCGACTCATACATTCAAACACTCGAGCTACTCCTTTTTCACATGTTTTCACTATGTTTTGCATAACCTGACATTTCTACATCTTTACTGGTGAATGGCTTTGGTGCGATGTGGCTTTAAGGCATGGACTGTGATTAAAATATTCCTCAAGGGAAAGCTTTGTGTCTACAATAACCAGACAAGTTGCAGAACGGCTCCCTCTCTCATCGGCTATAAAAGTCTCCATTTAGCTCCTGCCATTTTCCCAGCTCACTATTTTTTCTCTTGCATGCATAAGAAGTGGGATACAGAAGAGGAATAGGTGCTGCGGGTCCTCCTTGCTATTTAATGTCAGCAGATATTTTTCTTCATACATTTTTAAGGACCAAACAGCCTTCTGACTATAACATTTAACATAATAAGTCTCTCAAATCTCCATCCCCACATAACTCTGCAAAAAGGTATTCACGGTTATTGTTCTGAGATCTCAGAGGTTTCTTTCCAGTCTGGCTTGAAATTCATTTGAAATATTGCAGCCAGGTACGGTTTATTATAGCTCTGCCACTGGGACAAAGCGCCTACCCAAACGCATCTTTTGCAACTCGACTTTTCACTTGAATGTAGGATTCAGGCAGACAGCTGCCTGTAATGTGGTAATCTTCTCCCAAATACCAATCAGACTTTTTCTAAATCATTTCAATGAACATTATCTCAGGTCACAGTGCCTGCTCTCCCACTCACATCAGACTCTGCAGTTAAGACTTAAGACCACATGGATGATACACTCTCTCTGACGACAGAAACAGAAAGTCAAAGAAACAAAAGAGAGAGAGGGAGAGATAATGTCTGCTGCTGATGCTGATGTTGGTGCTAGGAAACAGTTGAATTTCGATGTAAGTGGGTGTAAATCTTTTATTTTCCCTCTTTCCAGCAGGAAGGCAGTGCCTGATGAAGCAGAAAGTTGCCCCTGTGAGCAGAACTTTCAGCTAAGCTGCTGAGCTCACACTTACACTGACACGAACACACACAAAGACACACATTTCTGATGATAGCATTCAGAGAACCGTTAGTGACTGGCAGCATTTCATAACCCTTAAAGGAATAATTGGAAATGTTGGGAAATATTCTTACATTCTATCTTTCAGACTGTTAGATGAGAAGATTGCTACCACTCTCCCACCAGCAACTCTAAAGCTCCACTAATTAACACGTTACATCTCATCAGATGCTTAGTTTTACAGGGGAGGGTACTGGGCAACTTGTCTTTTGCATACACTGCTGTTGTTTCTTCCCTGCTTTCAGTCTTTATGCTAAGCTAAGCTAACTGTCCTCCTCTCCTAGCTTCACATTTTACAGATGTAAGACTGATGTGGATCTTCTTATCTAACTCTCAGTGAGTAACGAGGCGTATTTCCCAAAATATTTAACTATATCTTTAATTTAAGTCATCATGACTACCACTACTACAATTAACATTGTCTCCTAAGAGTCCTAAAACCTAAAAATGATAATATAATCAAAATTCTAGCTGCAAATTCTAACCGATAATAAAAAGCCTTGTAGAAGTCAGGAACAGCCAAAAGGACTTCTTATCAAATATCTTCCCTCTCATTCCATATCTCAGGATTTCATTGATAAAAACAATTCTCAAAAGGTAATGTCTGATTTTTTTCTGCTTTTTTTAAGCAATCAGTGAATTATTTCATTATTACATATTTCAAACTTTAATCAGAAAAGTTCCAATATTCATATTAAAAATGAATTTATGGTTTAGGAAATATATGAGATTATTTCTTGTGGACAGATACAATGTCATTTCCATACACCTAATGTGACAGTGTGCACAGAGATCACAGCTACACACAGCATGAGCCCATGAAAGTCAAACTCTATCCATGCTCTGTGTCCACTGGTTTGTTTAGTTCAGAAAAATAGGAGTGTGTGCTCACACATGCTATGATACACAGAAACACAGCCATGCAGGCAAATAAACACCTGCACACACACACACACACACACACACACACACACACACACACACACACACACACACACAGCAAACCACTTACAGTTCCAGCTCTTTAACTCCAAAGTTATTTTGTTCCAGGCGGGAACATGTGGGGGAGACGGATGCTATCAGAGAGCTGCAGACCCGCTCTCAAACTGACTAATCACACAGCCAGAGAGAAAGACTCAGAAGGAGTACCCGAGCTGGAGACACGGGGGGAGGGAAGAAGAAAAGAGAGCAAGAGAGTGGTGAGGGTGGTGGAGGAGGCGAAGGGGAGGGCAGGCGATCAGAATGAGTGTGACAACTGAGCAGGGACGCTACAAGACAGGTGCAAAGAAAAATGAGGCAGAGGTAGAGACAGAAAACAAAGAAAAAAAACTGCCCTGTTTCTTTACTAAATAAATAGCAGTTATTGAAGTCTCTGTGGAAAGTTCAAAACCGGAGCGATCCTGAGTCAGCGGCTTGTTGTGAGGGGTGCCAGCAGTGAGTGCTGGTGGGCGAGACATGAGCAGAGTAATCCGTTTAGCCGCCGCGGTGCATGTCAACGGATTCCATTAAGGTTGCATTGTGTTACATGTAATATTCAGTGGTAATAAAGACTCCCTCTGAAAACTCTGTCCAGGTAGCTCTGATCCAGAGTTAAACTGCTTCTAATGACTCAGTCTTACATTTATCTGCAGCTCTTCTGAGGGATTTGATACATATACAAATTCTGCTCTGGCTGTTGTGGTGAGTGGCTTCAAACTTGACAGCTAGCTAACAGGTTCCTCCAAAAAAACATCCAGGGAGGAAGTCTCTCACTTCTGGATGTTTACTGGGGAAAAAACTGCAATACCCAGAATGCACTGCAAATGGTCTTTGACCCCGTTTACAACTACATACATACATTATTTGAATAACAAAATAATACACGCCAATAACAGCAAAGCATGTAATGTAAGAATAGTGTTAGCTAGTGATTAACATGATCTCAGAACATACCAAGAGGGAGGGGTGTTGCTATGGCAACTATGAACCCTGATGGCTCAGACTGCACACACACAGGTATAAACACCTGCAGGAGTGTAAGGAAACATTTGTTAGAATTTTTGGCAAGGGAAACGGAAGATTAATGTTATATGGAGACAAATGGACTGACAGATGGATAGAAAAAAAATGGACATATGACTGATGCACTGTACATGTACCCTCGGGCAGCTAGTCCACTTCTCTAACCTCTGAGCTACCTACCACCCAGTTTTTACCAGCCCACCCTAATACAGCAGGCTAAAACCTGTGGACAGGAGATTCTGATATCCTGGGAAGGTGGGAATCACATGAAAAATAAAAATATGCGTATAGTGTCCGTGTAAGTCGTGACTAATTTTTGACACAAATTTCTACAATCAGGCGTAATTTTAAAATAGCCTATCTTAACTGCCTCCATGAGCTGTGAGACACAGCCACTGCTGCTGCAGCTGTTGATGACATTCATAAGCTGTACTAACAACAATTACAAACTTTCTAACTAACGTTAGAACACTGGCAGAGGACCTGTCCCTTTAAGCTCACACAGTATGTTTGCCTAATGTCTTTCTCTGTGCCTCATCTGCAAGTCTCCCATGCCTCTACAATTCAAAAGACCCCTAACTACAGCCTAACATCTCATGGGTGGAAATTGCTCTTTGTCTGTTGTAGTAAGATTTGCAGCAACATGATGTATTAGGTGGAATTCTTGTATTGACTTACTAAGAAAGTATATGACTGTTAAACACGACCAAGATGCACAGACACTACTTGTAATTGATAAGAATGTTGACAATATATATCCATTATATACAAAAAGTGTATAGTTTTTCTTTGCTGTGATCTTTGTGATCATCACTGCTGTGATTACACATTTTTGAAACTGTTTTGTAATCACAGCTTTATAAGAAAAGCCTCACCCATAAAAAAACACCAAGTTTTATTACAGCAAGTGCTAAGAATTAATCAAAACACAGAGTGACCTCTGTCTGGACTGAAGCGCATCCTTAATATTTAATTTATTTTTCTAAGTGGCAAATATTGGATGCTGGCTCTTTGATGTTCTCCACTAGGGGGGAAAGTCATTATGCCATCAAAACCAAAACCAGGGCGCATCCAAATTTAATCTCCTATCATTTGATTAATCTGATAGAAGCATTAGTTTATCATTAATCTTTAATCTGGAAATTCACTGTGAATGTCAGAGTGGATGAATTTCTTCTCAATTAAGACAGCTCTACTTGCACCAAGTGGCTGTTGCAAGTCCAGTGCAAGGCTTCCCAGATTGCATCGTAAAATTTTAAATAGGGAATCATGCATACATTGCTGGCCACATCTCCTCCTCTTGCCTTGGAGATGCTGTTACAGTCCTGACCTTGAGAGAGAGAGGGCTGTGGGGGGTTGGTCAGGGTTGAAGGTGATCCCCAAACCTATTTTTCTTCTATTTCCACAGCAGGAGAACTCAACTTCTCTTAACAACCCGCAGGGATTTCCGGATCACATTAAAAAACAGTTGGGAGAGATTAAAAGTTGCTTTATCGCCAGTTCACGAGAGCTCAATTATCCTCTTGCCTAGCATGAGTAGATCCTGGCTCTTCACATTAACCTTGCCCACCTCTAATCTCTATTCAGGTCTTATCTTGGCCTTTCAAAGACACTGGTTTTGGCCTTATCATGCGGTGAGAGTGGTTTTTGTTGTGTCGCCAAGAGCTGTAATTGAATGTGGATGTAGACTGTGGACAAGGTTTAACTGATTCAGTGATCTTTGAGGTGAAGTATTTGCTTGATGGAGAACTACTTTAATTCCTAAGTGACACTACATTTTTGGTGAATAATTTATTTCAGTAAGGAACTAAAGGATAACAGAGTTACCAAGATTATTCAATGAATTATTATGTTACTGCTGGTGTGGAAAAGCCAACTGCAGAAACAGCCTATTTCTATCTTACTGCCCAAGCTTCCATGAAAAAAAAATCTTGAATTGCCCTAATCTTTGAGCTCACCAATTAAAAGAGGTAGCAAACCAATGGTCTTACAAAGTAATTACAGGAGCATAATGATTTAACAGTGGCCTCTATATCTCCCTTTCTGCACAAAGATCAGGGCACATCAATAAAATATGCACAAACCCACATACACACAAAACGACACATGCACTCAGACATACACATAGCTACACACGTACACACCCATTCACACAATCAGAGCCTCCTTATCTTGATCTATGTAAGTACATGACCTCTATTGGCACTGCAGTCAGGAGCGTGTACTCCTGTGTCATTAGATTAGTGAAGCCTACAGTCCTCGCAAGCCAAGCCAAACCACGGTAACACATAATGAATCCATTATGGTAACAGCTACAGACAATGAAGACAAGAAGGAAACAAACACCTACTGTGTATCTTGATTGGCAGAGATGGTATGTGAATAATCTTTTTTCCCCATGGAGATCATTATAGTTTAATTGTATCCTCATTTTCTACTCACACATAAAAACTGATATACAAAGATATAAATCAGAAAAAATAATTTGCTTGCCAGTCTTTTCATTTGACACCAGTGCATGGCACAAATTAGTTTGAGCTGCAAAGTATGAATATATTTTTTTTAAATCATTGGTTAATCATTTATCGTCTCAAACATCAAAGCAAACTAGGAAATGCCAAGCACAAGTGTCCACAGCCCAAGGTGTTTTTTTGAAATGTGTTGTAAAACACAGAAAATGGGAAATCCTGATGGAACTGTCCTCCCAGGAACAACGACAGCAAGTGTCCTAAAACAGCAGGTTTACGCTGACGCGACAAAGGAAGTTGAGCCACTGTTCGCTGTTTATCCCGACTCCGACCAACAGCTACTGTGTTTTTTAAAACCATGACCACGATCATCCCAAAACCTAAACCATGCATTTATTATTGTAACCATGACAACAAACATCCTCTAACTTTAACAAAGTTGTCATTTTAACCCAGACCACGATGTCTTCTCTAACGACTAGACTACTTATTGTAAGCCACACCAATTTTCTGTAAACCTGTCCAAGTTATTCAAACCTTAACCACAGTATTGTCACATAATGTCCAATAATAACCAATTAATATTTGGAAGGCACAGAGAAATGATGTCCTGCCAACAGGAGTTCAGATCAGATAACGCTTCTTTGTGTCACAGCAGGTATGGACAAATGACTTTTGGAGGACTTGTTGAAGTCTTCCCATTTGAGAAGATGGAACCAGCAAATATTTTGTGTCTCTCCTGAATTAAATGACAAAGATAGTGGTTAACTATAAAGTTTGTCGCAGATATATTTTCTGTGTCCTGTTTGTCCAGTTTGATTAATGGTGTTCTGTTGCTGCAGATGAAAATTAGCTGGAAGATAAATCTGGTACAAGTCATCAAATGGAAATATTTATATCTAATATTATTCATGGTCCCTTACTAATAAAATAAATAAACAATAACTGTTTCAGCACCACACTTGTGTGTAAATTCTAATGGGTCTCCACTCTAAGTTGCCTTAGTGTGGGCCATTTCTCTTCTTTTTTAATTTCTAAAGAAATGTTCTTGTTGCTGTTTCTAACCTAGATTATGTAGGACATCTTTTGTGTTGATCTTTTGAGTTCATAATAAGACAGAAATGATCAAAACACTGGGTGGACATGAAGTATATCATGTGCCCACATACACACACACACAGACACGCACACATGCAGAATGGTACTCTACATCACCATCCGATTTTCTATTCATAGTAATGCTGGGTTAGGCTGGAACCCAATGGAGAGGAACAAAGAGATTTTCTGAATACAGCTCAAATGGGGACGTTTCCACAGCTCATCTCATATGGATGTTTCCAGGGTGCAGCTGAAGGGGAATTAACTGTACTGTCTTGCAGAAAAGAAATGCTACTTAGAATTACTTTGTTTTCACAGATATGCCTTTTTTCCCCCAAACATTCTTTTGAATAGAATGTAACACATGGCCTTATTTGAAACCTAAAGGATTCAGCACCTAAAGTGTATTTATGTACATCAATTCAGAGAGAGAGAGAAAAAAAGGGAGTGGGTGGTTGTCCCAGGTGGGTGTGATTCTTATCCATAAAATGTGAGACACACTCTCTTTTCTCCCATTCTCACATTGGACCTGTCATTCTGTACTGCAAAAGGCAAAAACACCTCCAACACTTATCTCTTAAAAATGATCAAAGGAGTGTCTTCTTCAGTGTAGGGACAAAAAGATTTCTTGTCACACAGCCAAACAATGATGTATCTTAAACGTAGTGTCGGGGTTGCTCAGAAACTTTGCTGGTGCTGATTTCTATCTATTTCTGTTCTTCTCCCTGCCACTGACAGAGCTGGTTGTTAACCAAGCACACGAACACAAACGGCGCTCATCAGCACCATGAGCCATTACCCTCTCAAGATCTCGTATACTTACCCTGCAATCAAAGTGTCTGTGTAAAGGAAAAGAAAACCCACTTTAAATAGACATATCTATTTAAAAAGATTATTCCAAAATAAAATGTAACACCTATTATGTATGAAAATTATCTTATTAAATTAAAAAGCTTTTTCTAACTCTAAGTTATAAAAAGCATCACGTTAGTTGCTCAGTCTGTTGCAGTCTCTGGGCAGATCATAACCAAGAAGAAGAAAGGAGAATATAAATGGTTGCATTTTAAAAACACTGAGCCATGAGCATCAGGTAAGCTTTGCTTTGGAAAGAAACTAATTACTAATTACCTAATTATTATTACATTAGGTGCCATTGCTGTGAGACAGAAATAAATTGTGACTGCTTAAACTGTGATAATTTCAAATTGCACAGTTTAGTGGCTGAGTGAATGAAATGTTCAACAACAGTGGCGGAAAATTGAAGTAACAGTATACAGTTTAGGCATCCACCTGAATGCACTTATTCAAGTCAGCCTGCGTGCACCGATGAGTTCAGATTTAGTTGCAAGAGTATGAGCGTCTCCACACAAAAGGATTCAAGGGAATACACACAAAAGCAATTACAGATGATCTTTGTGTGCAGAAAGAAAGACTGAGCGAAACAAAGAAGGAAAGACAGAAAGGAAGAAAGAAATGAAAGATTTGCTGCCTAATAAAAGCAGTCCACCCATTTCCTTCTTTATTTGTGCTGATGAAACACTGATTAATAATAATATGACATCATTTGGGTTGAGTGGCTACTATGTGGTACCAGGGGGCTAATATCACAGAGCCAAACTACTGGTCGTAATGTAGCTGCTGTACACAGCAGTAATATAGTGAGTGAATCAGATAATTAATCAGTCCATTGTATTCCAGGGGGTGAATATGAGATTCACTTTGTGAATTTGTGAGGATATCTTGTTTTTCATTGTCACTTCCTGTCAAAATAAACAGAATAAATGAACACATGAAAAAAATGTATAATATGTCAATGACACAGGAAATGACAGTTTTCAGGAAGATACAAACGCAGGGTCAATTTTATGATCTGGCAATAAAGACAGGATCGATCATGCAGGCAGTCTGACTCTGGCGATAGAGAAAACTGCTCATGGCTGGTTTCAGGAAAAAAAAGGCACCACTGAAAATAACTTAATAACTCTGAGCTGAGATGATACATAGTAAAAATGCTAATCTCAGTTAGACGATACATCTTGATGTTTAATCAATTCCCATGTCTTTCAGATCCTTTCATTGATGAGCTGCTTAGACTCTGCTGATGTGTTGCCTGCTGTAATATGTGGGCTTGTTCCCATAGTTACTGGTGATTGGAGCCTCATTTATTTCACTAACAAGACCTAACTCAGTTCGAACAATTCTGCAGTATTCCTCAATAGGAGATGAATTAGCATAGAGATTGAAAGCAGACATGGGCCGAGTAGGTGTAGGCTCAAATCTCCTCATTCTCCATTTAACTGGAGATGTTGCTATGTACCATTGACAAAGGTGTTTAATTTTCAACTCTCTGTTCTGACCTGGGAAGTGACTGATTGGTGAGAAACATCACAGAACACAGGAAAAATAAAAAGTTTTACTGCACGTCTTGTTCTTATTCTTATCTTTTGTCTTGTACTTTCTGAACAGCTCCTGTTAGATACATATGCAGTGCATTTTGTGTATTTTGCCAAGCAATGAATTGAAACAAAACGTGCCTGTTGAAAGTACACTGGTGGGTTGCAATCCCAATGAATAAAAAAGGCACCGTCCCAGAGGTAAAATTTTTTGTAATGTACTGTTTGTACTTTCAGCTTAAGAACATGACAGACAGTCATGTGACAGTCCCAGTTGAAATCACTTAAACATGGGTGACCTTCCTCTTTTTACTAAGTTTTAGTGAGCGCCCTTTTAAGGCTAAGAGTCCTTTTCCTAAAAAAACACATTAGATAAATTCAGAATAGCTAATTAATTAAATTAATTAAATTAATTCAGATGTTTTTGTGCGGACAGGATGTGTCATAAAAGGAAAGGCTTACTTTGCATGAAGTGTATTCTTTAATATGAATCATCAAAGGATTGTGGTGCTGCACCTTGCAGGATGTGATGATTAATTTTTATTTAACATCCTTCCACCTGGGTTCTCCACAATGAATGTTCCTGTTCTTCATGTTTGTTTTAAGTGCTCCTGTGAAGTCTCAAACCCTGTCTTAAATGCCTGGCAAACACAAAATGAATGGAAATGACTTTCCATAAAGCGGCATTTGAAGAAGGAGCACACGCGAGATAAAAAAAGCCCTGAACCATCTCTATCATGTTGATCAAAAGTGACAGCTCTGTATTGCGTTTGACTACACTCGGCCAGCACCACTGGCAGACGAATAGAAATAGGGAATATCAGTCTTCACCTTCAATCCTTCAATAAAGACAATAGTCAGCCTGAACACATGGGAGGAGATGAAGGGTGAGAGTGATGCGATGTGGCATTAATTTTCCCCAGCGGCGGCGTTTACCACGTTTCATTCAATAATGCTAAGTCTTTCAGGGGACACAGCCGGACTAGTCGGCCATTTAGAAAAGAACTTAAGGGATTATCAAGGCACTGAGCAGGCACTGTTTAGGCTAGACGGGGGTGGGGGGGACTGGAGGAGGAGGAGAGAGAGAGTGATGGGCTGCAACAGGGTTGATAGAGAGAGATAGCACAGAAGATGGTCGTGAGAGTGAAGGGATGGATGAGACATGATCAGCAGATTGTAACAGAGATATGGGGGAAGTGGAGAGCAGGAGAAACGGGAGGGGGTGGGGTGAATTTATTCAGATGTTGGCCATGCAAGCACTGCAGATTTAAAATTTTCCCCTGTCTCCCTGCACCATGCTAATGGAAAAGCATCAGTCATGAGTAGAGAGCCAGAGATAAATACATCATGGTGACTGGAGGCCTGATGGCAACACTTTCTCTAGGAGGCAGAGGAGGATGGTGGATGTGGTGTGGGGGTGGGGTGGTGTTAGTCACCAGGCCATCAACTAGTAATTCTAACCACACGCCCATATCTTTAGGCAGCGGCAGCAAGCTTTTAGTCAACAGTACTAATATTTTAAAATATTTTGACTGGAAAATAAAGTCACAGTATTTAGAAGAAAAAGACCTTATTAACAACATATGGTTTCATGTTTATGTGGTTGCTGCTGCTTCTTAGGATCAAATGACTATTAAAACTGAATGCTTTTACAGACTGCAGTGAACAAGAGGGGCAACTCCATCTGAAGCCAGAAAGAATGATGCTAAATGGAAGTCCACTCTTCTTTTAGCTCTGTTTTGGTCTCCACCAACCCCTGAAGGAAATATTTCACCCTTCAGCTAAAAGCTCCACCATGTTAAACCCACACGTAGCAGCTGCCTGCTGCTGTTGGAAACACTGCTGAGGAGAGCAGTTAGAGAGAAACAAAACATTGAAATTGCAGGTCATACAAAGAAAGAAAAGGTTAGAAGATGGTTAAAATGGTCCATAGAACAGAGGGGAATGATTATCTGTTGGATTGTCACCACAATAGATCCATTGTTAGTATAAAATACTGGTTATAGCTGCTTTAACCATGAATCAAATAACACCATAAAATATGAAACAAGTGCTTGTATAGTGCCACACCTCCTGCACAGTTATATCCAACTCATGGTGCTTTTCAGCTGCACATATAATGTATGGTTGTTTGCTAACAGTTGAGCTATAACAACTTATCTCTGGGCTGTGTTTCTGTGAATTTGTTGTGCAGCCTTTATGATCCACAGTGGACACAAAACACAACTAAATTCATCCATGTTTTTTCATATCGGGCCCTTCCCCAGCTGAAAAGCATAGAGACACTAGATAAAATAAAATAAAAATACAATATCTTGCTGAATGATTTTTCAACTCACTTGCTAGTTTACAAAGTTTATCTCACTAAAACAAATCCAGTCTAATACAAGTCCTGCAATGAATCCTACCATACTATATCTGGGGTGGGTGACCACACTTTCTAAAAACTGGCTGATTAGACCTCTGCTCAGGCTGTACTGTGGTGCCATGCTGGGAAACGTTACATCATCAAAGTCCACGTAGTAATTATAATGATTACAGTGTAAGTTGTCCTTCCATAATGAGTGAGACTGTGTTCACAGCAGAGACAATGATATATCAATCAAGCTTAAGCCTTACTCACCGACACAGTCCTGAGAAGCCCTATAATCAGGAAACACCAATGAAAACAACTACACGGGTGGACAATAAGTCAGTATGGACTTTTAATTAATCTGGCTAACGTGCTAATCCTGGGTTGTGAAATTCTCAGTCTGAATTTTACAGTATCTGAGCAGAATCATAAGATGCATCGTCGTTATGAGGGGAGGTAAACTGAGCTGTGACTCTCTCTTGGCCCATTAAGCAGAGCAGAGCCATAAAGGAGCCAGGTCAGGCGTATAAATACTAAACGACCCCAGCAGGGCATTGGGGAGACGATGCCATGGAAGGGGCCTTGCGGTCTGATATGGGCCTCCATACATCAATTACCCAGTGCTGGACATTCGTCATTTGAATGGCTCTCTGTGATGGCTGGCTATTGGTAAATCTATTTGGCTAGGAAACACAGGTTAATCGACACCCACGCCAGGCATTTCATAGACGTTTATGGGAAACTGTAAAATCATATTTATGTTAATCTATAAGAGTCTAATTGATGGTTGTTATTCAGTTGGATTTAATAAAACAAGGGCACATTTCTGCCTGTGCTGGTGTCTGTGAGGTAAGATCTTAGCCAATGGTTAATTTGGGATGCCAAGGAAAAAGCAGGATTGTGCATCTCCAAGGATTGATGATGCAAAATGTTGGAGAATCCCTGAATGGTGGCATAGACGAAAGACAAGCCTGCAAGCATTAATCCTCATGTTAATTACATGGTATGGGTTTTATGCTTCTCTATTAACAAAAATGCTGTCTATATAAAAACATTCAATAGTTAATAAATGTATCACCGACCACATCTGTTCAAAACTGAGGCAAGCCTGCAGTGCTCACAATTAGGCCATGCAATCGTTGCAAAGTTGTGTAGGTTAAGAACACCTGGAACATTGAGCACCTGAAAACAATTCAATGCACCATCTGCACAGAGGCTAGGTTCACTCATGACTAAACACATACGCAGCTGCCATGCTTGCATAAACAACAATAACCAGGTTACATAAAAGGCAAGCGAGGGCCGTATTACCTAAGTTGACTCTAAGGATTATCTAGATTTGCATATCATTTATGCAATTAATCCGTCCAATGTGCACCCTCAAAAAGGCCTTGAATTTACAAAGAGCTGAATTTGGAGACCTTGAAACCTTTATTTAAACAGGCAAGTTGACTAATGGCATCCCTATATACAATAACTCCTGGGACTCTCTGTACTGAAGGATTACACACATTCATATTCACACTTGCACACAACACACAGTTCCCTCCTTCAATCAATTAGTATAGTCAGGCATAAAGTCGATTATCTGTCCATATTACACCAGCCTTTATACCTATAACTATGTGTAAAGTATTGCAGACAGCATAAAGGCTGGTGTGCATCAGTGGAGCCAGTAAACTAGCAGAGGAGCATTTTAGGGCACTGCTGCTTAACTGAGTGGTAAAGTAGCATGAGCACAAACCACTTGGTGAGACGACTGGCACATCCAGTTCTCTGTACCCTATCATCTGTGTGGCTGTCA
>BRZM01000082.1:0-150998 GCA_033238685.1 Lates japonicus | reverse complement strand
ATAAAGGCTGGTGTGCATCAGTGGAGCCAGTAAACTAGCAGAGGAGCATTTTAGGGCACTGCCGTTTAACTGAGTGGTAAAGTAGCATGAGCACAAAAAAACCACTTGGTGAGACAACTGGCATACATCCTAGTTCTCTGTACCCCTATCATCTGTGTGGCTGTCAACAGCCATAACACTGAAAATCTCTAACCCAAAAAATGTTTCATCTGAGCTGGTCCTCGGCTCGTGCCATGTGCATCGTGTGTGTGTATGTGTGTGCATGGCCATATGTGTGTGCATGCCTATAAAAGAAAGTTCAGATCAAAGCGCCCCATGCTGTCCATGTCCAGCCAACTTGGCACCCTGAATATTTCACTCCCATCAGAGCTGCAATTCAGAATGACAGAAAAGGAAGCTGAAGTGGGCATGCGGATGCCGACACAGGAAAAGAGAAAAAATGGAAAAAAGGCGAGCGGGTGAGGAGATTGGCTGTATATAGAAAAGGTGAGATTGTTCCTTGTTTGAGAGCTAAGCTATTTGTTTTATTCTGTTTTTGTTGCTGCAGAGGGCTGTGATCTGAGTGGCAGATGACAGACACTGGAGTGTTGCAGTGCTGTATGAGGGGTTGAGATATAAAGCATCTCCTTTCTGCGCTTATCAAATTGCAGCATGAGAGGAAGAGACAGAAGAATTGGACTGACAGAACAATATCATAGCAAAGACAGACAGGGAAAGGCAGATTATGTACATGATGGAAAAGGAACTATACATTATAAATAGTTGCCAACAAGCAAACTGCATAAATCTGCGTAAATTAAAGTGAGGAACTGTAAAGCTTCAATGCTCCTTGTTGTAGACTTTCAGTGTGTGAAACTTCAACTTAAGGGATGAATGCCATTCTTCTGAAAAGACATTTCCATTAGTGTTTTGATGACGGCAGTGGAGAGCACAGGCAAAAGGCCCTTTCACTAATCTATGGTCATCAATCACAAAGGTTCTAAGGTGATCTTAGATCATGCTGTGAAACAAGTACAAGCTGTGTCCACTCAGCTTCGGCTGCCAAAGGAGGTCAAAATTCTCATATGACCAAAATCCCACAGTGACTGCTGCTATGGCCTGTATGAACACTCAAACTGTACACAAACATGCAGCTAACCTGTGTGATCAATGTTCTCACAGTCTTTAGATGCCATAACATGTCAATCTAAATATAATAATTATATCCATCGAATAATATCGTGACCCGTTGGGTGTAGAATGGAGGCATCTGCATTTGTTACTCCTGTAACATTGCTGGACCCATGATGGACACTTCCATCAAGTCAGGGCAGCAGAATTAGTAATATTATAGTTAGTTCTATTAGTTAGTACAGAATTCTCCATGAGGAAGAAGAGGATTTAATACTATATCTTTCATTTGTGTGTTTTTTTTAAAGGACTAGTGAAACACAAAGAGATTACAATGATTAAACTGGGTCTGAAAAATGTCAACCTCAAATTCTAAATGTAATGTAGCATCATGGTGAAAGAGGTGCTGAGTGAGGAGCAGGGAAAATATAGGCAGAGGGAAGGAGGGGGAGAGGGAGAGAAAGCCTTGCTCCTTGACTTCAATCAGTGCCTGTTGTTTGCCAACAGCTACACTCTCCACCTCTCTTCACACCTGAGGTCGACAGGGTCAGTCCAATTGCAGCTCAGGCTCTGGCCTTTTTTCAGACTCTCTTTCATACAGCAGATGTGCTTATGAAGCAGATCTACTAAATGTGCACTTTCAAAATGCGTTTGACCCCATTCGTATGAGAATGCTGCCACAGGTTAATCTCATGTCATCAGTCTTTGCAGAAACTCTCCTTTGCAATCATAGTTATTGATACATTGTGGCACAACCACAGAATTAGACATAACTGCATTACAGAATTACCAAATAAAGTGTCAGTTCTCCCCTAACACTTGGTCAACCCTTTTTAGACTTGCCAGTTAATAACAGTTAATTCCCATTCCTAATAGAAACACATATTCACCAAAGCCAGCATGAAGAGGCCAGGAGGTGAAGCCAAAAGTCAGACTGATGATGCTGTGTTGACTCGTTCAGATCTATCACCAAAAAACACCATATCCTCAGTTGAAAGTATGCTCTTATTTACACTTAACGATGAATTTGGAATACAGCATTCATCTTACCGAGGAGGCACACTGACCTAATAGCTGACCAAACCTACAGGCTGTGCGACATGCTCACATCCAACCAAGTAAAGTTACAGCTGGTCTATGAAAAACAGCTGAGAGATTGTACATGATGAAGTGCAGATACTGTGGCCCTCAAGGAGTCTTCAGGGACAGTAGGAACAGCACTGAGGTGGAACACTGTGAACTCTTACAGCCTGACAGGTCAGTGTCTGCCATAACCCATAATACACAATGACATAAGATGACCAGCCAAGTGCATCCAAGTAGTTGAAATGTCACAACTAAAATACTGACATATTCCTGTGTCTCTGTCTGTCCCTCAGTGTGCTATAAACCTGTATTTACTTAGTACCTCTGCTTTTCTACTTTGTTTTTTTTTTCTTCTTTAGGGGATACTGGAAGAAGTTCCATTGAAAAAATATTTTTTTTGTTATCTGTGAAAGCTCTGTTCAGGACTCTGCAGCTGTAACCTTAAATCCTGGGTCCCACCATTTCCCCAACTCCTTCTTTCTGTTGTTTTCTAGTTTCAGACAGCATCTTGTGTCAGAGCAGATTTAGACATTCCCGTCTAAGAAGCAAGAGGAAACCGATTCCTGCCTCTGTACCTGCTTCCTTTAAAGGCAACCTGAGAACATCATGCAGCCACTTTCTCCTCCAAAGCTATGCCCAGAGGCAAGCCCCCACCAAATACCAACAAGTGCACCTTTGGGGCAGAGTCTGTTTAAAGCCCAGATGAGATTCTGAGGAATGGTGAAGACGAGAGCAGACGAGAGGAGATGGGAGGAGAGGGGAGGAGAGGGGAGGAGGGCTCAGAGGAAAGTGGATAAACAGTGGGAGGGCGTTGCCTGGAGCAGACACTCTGCTGTTGCAGACTGTCCAGTGAATGGGTCAATCTATCGATACACTCCTCACTTTGTTGTATATACACTACACACTCACACTCTCACAAAAGACACCAAACCACTCGCTCTAAGAAGCTCTATTTACCCCCTGAAGTTAAGCTGAGATAGCGGTGGGAATGAGGTCTTTCACTTGTCAGCTTTGAAAACACTCCTCCTCAGAGGCTCTGTCAGCAAGTTGTGATGGATAACAGGCCACTATATTATGTGTTTGTGCCTTAAAGGAAGTAAAGACACACATGGGACACCTGTGCATTTGAAATAGTGTCATGATGGCACAGACAATATAATGGACAAACAAAAAGGAATCTGCTTTTAGATTTGGTTCATAAAAGATTTTAAAACACAGGGTTTGTATTGGGGACAAGACATCCAGCTAAAGTGCATAACCTGCTGGTATGCTGTTAGTGCTTCCCGCATCCAACACACACATCTGTCAGCCTTTAGAGTGGTGCAGAAAAGGGGAGTTTTTCAAAAGCAAAGCAGTGGGTCGTCTCAAGAGACCTTCAGGCCTGCATGTCTTTCAGTCTTTAATAGAACAATGGAAACTCAGGAAAAAACCATCTGTTTTTTTTAAACTTGTCTGGAGTTTATTTTATGTCACAAATACAGCAGTTAAAAACACATAGCCTATTGCTTTAATTGTATCTCATTCAACTACTTATGTCCTGATAGTCTGGCCTTGAACTGATGAGGTACACAGTGGTGTTGTCTTGCATGAGCTGAGCAGACCAGTGTCCATTAAAGCCTCAATCACAGATGAATGGTGATGCATGTGTTTATTTTCCTTCATTACATAAAAGCCTGTGCAACACTGCTGTAAAATCAGATTTTGTTTGATGTTTTTTTTTTTTATACTGACAGGATGATAAAAAAAAAAAAAGGCATAATATTCATTCCTGTAGTTATGCTCTCAATGATTTGTTGAAACTGAATGGGATTGTGTCTAAACATTGAGAGTATTTCATTATTTATCAACTCTTGACAGGAACACTAACTCTGAAATCAGAAAAAAAAAAAAAAAATTATGCAAAGAGCTGAAATGCAGCAACCCTGTTCCAGTGTTTAATTCACTGAGTGACACCTCTCCCTCTGGGAGTGAAGTCCTATAGGAACCAGCAGGTGACAGCGATGTCATATACAAAATAAATTATAAGACTTCTTGTTTTTTTATTATGCAGATTGATTCATTAATATATGCAAATAATCTGAGGAAAAAGAAACAAGAGCTGATGCAAATCAAATGCAATTCTCCCCAAAAGACTGCAAGAATGTGGTAACGACAGTTAACTTGCAAAGCTCCGTCTTTTTGTTGGTCAGAGCTGGAGGATCTGCTCTGTGAACAAGGTCACGCTACTGGAAATACGACTGAATCAGAAGTACAACACCTTGCATTCATAACATGGATTTAAAACTGATTATAGAACAACTGAATATATGCAACTCTTCCTCCAGCATAACGTATTGGTAATCATTGGAATGTCTGTCAGACAAATCACATTAAAGTTAATGAGAGCCACAAATGTTTGTATAACACAGAGTGGTCCAACAAGTGAATCAAAATGCTAATTATCTCCTGAAAGCGCAGTGAGACTTGTAGCTGTGGGTAGAGACGCAACAGTTAATTGTACTGTATCCATTCCATAATCTAATCTTAATAAAACATTTAACCAACACTCCTGAGAGAGAGAGAGAGAGAGAGGGGGAGAGAATGAACTGTACCTATAAGACCAAGCATTATTGAATTATACTGTGCCAAGAGCACAGGCAAATCATCCCCCCCAGTCAATTTGCCCACCAACTACTGAGTGCTCCTCATGAAAAGCCTCTACAGTTTGCAAAGTCTAAGGTTATAGAGTAGAACTCTGAATAGAATATTTATGTGTGTTTAAAGTTTTACAGCTCATTGTTATTCACCACCTACATTACAGTGAATAAACAAGAGGCTCACAATGCACTAGGCTTTGTGATTCATAGTAATCAAATTGTGTTACTTATGAGTAAAATTATGGTGTTTTTATGAGGAGACATGGTTGGAATTTTCACATGATGCACTGAGTGGCATGTAAAACTACTCTATCTATCTATCTTAACAGATTATCTAAATATACTGCAGTTACATTTTGAAATGACAGGAACATGGCCTTTTGTGGCCGAGATTTCACCCCACTTGCTGTCAGCTGCCAAGCCTTTGTTTTCCTCACAAAGATCCATTCAGGCATGACCAACTCCCGTCCTTCACTTTCCACCTAATCATTACTTCACTGGTTGACAAGGACACTCATAAAAGTGGTGAATTATTTGACTCAGGTCGAATTGAGCTTTTCATCACGTCATTGCTGAAGGATATTTCACATATCCAAACACTGACTGATTTCGTGTATCGGACGACATCGACCCACAGGAAGTGTTTTCCACCCTTATTTTGGTTGGAGGTGAAAAAAAGGATAGAGATGGAAAAAATGGTTTGATGGATGGATTAAGGGTCTTAGTGCATTAGTGTAAGGTTAAGTCAAGAACTTGTCTGTTTTCCATATTTCTCTGAGCTGCCTGTGCATGAGATGAATTCAGCGGATCAGTGGACAGAAGACGACAGTGGAATATGTTTTACTTAAAAAGGCTTCTTCTGTCTGACCTCTTCAGCCCATGAAAAAGCACTTACTTCAAAGCAGTTTGTCCAAAAAATAAAAATAAGACAGCCAAGGAAGTGGGGGACTGCAACTTTTGGTTCTGCTAAAATTGCCTTTAGCAGTTCTATTGATGGGATTGGCCATAGTCTTTATTCCAGAGCCAAAAACAGACGTGAAAAATCTTTCTTTTCTACTTTGTGCACCCAGCCAGAATATATGACTTACTTCTCAAATGTTTTTATACTGATATCAAAATTGTAGGACTCAAACAAACGCTGGGGGCCAAAAACATTGTACTTATCTTTGGCCAAAACAGCATTAGTTTGAAGAGAGACTGAAAAGTATTCAATACTGAGATGAGATTTCCTCAGAACTTTTAATTGACTCAAAGAAGAGTTCTGAATTGGTTTGCAAAATGTTTGAAAGAAAATGTGGCTGTATAATTAAAACTTGAAACAAAGTGCAGTAATGAGATTACATTTTTTTCCCTGGATGGAGTGTGTGTGTACAATGAGACATGAGTGCTTCCATGCATGTACGTAGGAGCACATTTGTGCATGTGAGAGCACTACAGTAATTTTAGCAGGAAAGGCCCTGTACACTGCAGAATTTGTTATGAGCTAATGTCTTCAAACATAAGATGTGCCTTTTTAGCTGTGCTGATAATAATAATTTGAAAAAAAAAGAACAGCTAGCTCAAAGTAGAGATATGGCGCTGTGGTTTGTTTACCATGCTTTAACAACTTTCATGTCCTTGTTGTAATTACTACAAATTTTGAATTTTAAGAGAGAGAAATGTTGTGTACTCAGCCCCCTGCTATGAGTCCCAGCCAGGCATGGTCCAAAATGAAACCCTCTACAACATCAGATAAAAAAATATCATTAACCAAAAGATACACAGAGATCTGCAGAGGACTGGAAACTGGAGCATAAACATTGGCTAATTTTGCCTTCATTAGTCACCAGACCTAAATTCAGTAGTGTACTGTAGGCATTGGGAATGGGAGTTACTGATCAGCACCTAACAGGTATATTTTATTTGTCAGGTGAGTAGATAGAAATTTAACAGAGAAATGAGGCCAACAGCTACTGTGTTAAGCGAGTGTAAAGGAGAGGAAACATCCAGTACTTATGATCTTCATATTTTGCTTAAAACATTGTCTCCACCTCTACACAATGCACAGCCACAGAAGTAGTAAGCCTTCTGTTTGATTCTGCTATCAGCATTCATCAGGCTCTGTTTGGTGCCACGCAGCCACACAGCTTATGGGCTCTATTTTAAGCAGAGCAACTATGAAGGCAATATGTGGATTGTAAGCTCCAAGGCATGGATAAAAGAGAATAGAGCAGAGAGCAAACTACTGGAGGTGAAGAACAGAATGGCTGTTTAACTTCAGCAACATTTTTTTTAAGGAAGAAGGTTTCACAAAGTGTGACTCACATGAATCTAGTGAAGGAGATGACGAATTTGGGTTTTATTTTTGTACTATTATTTTTTTTTTTTTCAGGGACAATACACATTAGTCAACATCTCTGTAAATGTGCCAGTTGAGTAGCATTTTCAACTGTTGTCCCTCAGCTGACATATTAAATTAGTTACATCTGGGTGATTTGGGAAATAACCAAATGCCCAACAACCTGGCCCCTCCTCTTCTCCAATTAGTATAGACTTATCATTAAAGGTCACGGGGGATGGGCTCAATAGGCATGATAGATAATACCAAATGGCATTTCACTTTATTACAAATAGGCTGCCACTTTCACATTATTAGTCTGTCAGCTTGTTGGTAAAAGCCATGTAAAAGCTTAAGTGAACACTTTTTAGACCCTGGATTTCAGCTCGTTCAGGTTAATTATCCAATACAACAACCTGGGCCACTATAGCAGCGATTGGATGCGTTTGAGGCACAGATTGGACTTTTAGTGTCGGTAAAAGACAATGACAACAATGACAGCACCCACATGCCATCCTGGTGATAAGGTTAATTCAACAATTTTCCAATGAATGAAAATCCAGACACAAAAATGTGAAGTCTTGCAGGCTTTATCATTAAATGTTGTAGAACAAAATTATCACCTTTTTCCAATTAGGTTGTTATAAAGTCCATATTAGCTAGTAAATTATAACCTTCAACCAATGTTTAACTGTCAAATACAAAATGACACACACACACAAAAAAACAAACAGAATAAACAGGACTAGCATGCAGCCTACAAAAAAGTAAATTGATCTGTCACACCTGTGCTGGCATCGTTGTATCAGATCTACACTGATGGATTTGTTGTCTACTCACAAAGCGATTTCTGGTACACGTCTTTGAAGACCTGTCATGTATTCTAAATAAAGACACCAAACCACACTGGTAAAGTGTAGAAACAGATGGTGTTCAATCTAAAATTGAACAGAATGTTCCACGTTACAGAGTCACGAGGGTCAAATCCCAAATGTGCTTCCATAATTAACTTCACTTTGGTCCACAAAGGCGAGGGAAAGACAAGAAAGAATGATATTTTCCTATTAGTTTTACTTGGTGGATCATAATGGATCAGATAGGGACATGGGGGACCTGATTAGCAATTCTGCTGCCACCCTCCTTCATGAGAAGATCTGTGATAAGCCCCATCCATCAAACTTGACTGCCTCATTCAAAGTGATAGGAGAAGTGAGCCTATCTGTTTATCAGCACTCTGTCTTTAAGATAAGCCTATATAGTCTGACGACATAGAGGAGAAGCTGAAGTTAGAGATGGGAGCCTCTGAGGAGAGCTTTGGTTTCCCAGCATAGGGGAGACATCTGCTGGCTACCAGCTGTCTTACAGCTCTCTCTATCACCAAGGAAAGTTTCTGTTGTGTGATGGACATGAGACTTCACATCTCCACATCACAGTTTTAACTTCCTGAATTGAAATGATCTTATAGGAATTAAGCTTCCTAATATAGGCTGGGAGAAATCCAGCAATAAAAAGGCCAATAACAGTTATAGCAAGTATTTGTTTTTCAATGATGTTGAGGTAGAATAACAAGAATTTCAAGCAGAATAATTGAATTTCAAAAGCTGCAGCCTCCATAAATGATTTGTTTGTTTGTCTGACAAAAAGTATGTAGATGAAATGCTGTTTGGCAGCCAATGCAGACACCCCAGATGTCAGATTTCTCCACCACCACATTTTCGCAGTAAAAATGTTCTGGCTAAAAAACAGTAATCATTTAATGGCGGGAATCCCAGATTTGAATCACTACCAAAATCTAATAAACCTGCCAAAGGCATCGTGTCCACCAAATGTCAGCCAAATCTATTTACAAGTTTTAGTGGTAACACACAGACAAATGATCAGAGAGATGGAAACATTCATCTGTGCAACTTCACTGGCAGACAAATTATTTTGATTCATTTTTTTGAAAAGTAAAATACCCAAAGCACATAGAGGTTAAAGGTGCTATATGACCAATGACTGCATTAACAGTTGTTTACTTAGACCTTCAGCAATCACTGTGGTTACAAAAGCTTAGAATACAGTCTACTTCTTTCTTCTCTCATGTTGAACTGAGGCCAGACTGGACAGTGACTCACTATCACAAAGTAGTATATCTGGTTTACAGCAGGTTCCAGCTGTTAATGCTAATATTAGCTGTGTAGTGATAACAAAAACGTACATGCAGCACCTTTAAAAGGATACCATTTCTTTTTCAGTCCTAATCAGATTATACCATTCATTATATCATTAATACATTCATCATAGAATGGATAAAACTGCATAATAATTCCCTTGTAATATGTTGCATCCCCATTATTTTCTTAATTACCACAAAACAAATCTATTAGGAACTTCGATGATGAAATATTCATGCCAGACTTCATTTCACCTCCAACTAGCCCACTACTTTTCCACACTACAATGGCTGTTGTTTCCCATTTGCTTCTCCTCCATCCCAGTGAAAAAAAATAAATTAGCAATTAGGAAAGTATATTTTTGCCACTGCTATTCGAGGAGAGTGATTTCTGAGTTGCAAATATGTTTGTTCATTCATGCAGAATTTTATTTAGTGGGTCAGTCCAGTGATTTGAGGTTCAGCGAAAGGACACTAATTCAAATGACACATGACCACAGACAACGGGGTCTTGTTTACTGTGATGGGGTGAACTGGGACATGATTTGCAAAGGATCTTAGCAGGACTTAATGGAACAGGAAGCATGTGAGGACAGTGTTTGTTTACCATCTGGCCACCCCGCAGAGATTGGCATGGCATGAGCAACCAGAACGAGGAATGCAATATTAGGCGTCAGGCGCATTGCATGAATATGCAAAATGAGGTTAGCCGAAGAAACAGACACCATCTATTATTGACGACCGAATATATCCAATGGCTGATGGAATCAACCTGAGAGGTCCACAAATGACTGTCCTATGAACACCAGCACTATTCACCATAATCTCAATAATTGAGCGTTAAAAAAATAACTGGACGAGAGATGGTCACCATCATGGTATTGATATGGATAGTTACAGCTCAAGGAGTTCATTGTGGTTTATTGTATCTGACAGCACAGCTAGATTCGACTTCACACTCAGCCAGTTGATGAACCAGACCGCCCACGAATACCACGGTTTCTGGTACTTTTTGTTAGCGTTTGAGCGCAACACCGTGATGCACCAGCGTTTTATCATCCAGTCCAACCACACGTTTGCCACTTAGCAGAGTCACTGGAGCCCAACGAACTACAGATGACACCAATATATATCAAAACACACTGAACTGTCACAAGCTTGCATTAATGGAGCAAGCAACCTGAATTAGTTATACATAAAAAGATATTTATTCTGAGGATGCGCCAGCAGGAAGGCAGCACCTGTCCCAGGCTGGCTTGACTGCACCACTGGCTGGGGCCTGAGAACCCTGTCATTCTCCCACTGCAGCCCGGTGCGCGAAACAGAGAGAGAGAGAGAGACAGAGAGGAAAGAGGAGGCACCACTGTATTCGAGGTAAAGAAACGAGTGACTGCATGACGAGCGTCAATGAGAAAATGGACCCATCATCCAGCAGTGAGAGTGGAGGCCTGCAGCAGGTCACATCTCACTGCGAGTCGATGCCCTCAGCATCCAGACACATTGAAACACAGACACACACACACACACAGATTAGATTAAGACGCAACGATCGTCTTGTGTCCCTGCACCAGCCAACCAAACCGGCATTGCACAGGGTCGGCGTTCATCTCGACTGGTCTGCGTTGACTTGGCAAGATCCTGGATTAGGGCAACGAATCAGCACATTGAGGGCCTCAAGCGTTGTGTTCAGACAACGTCATCCGCGATATGTTGAGAACTACCAGATTTTGCACGTGTTTTATAGTTTAGGGAATTACTCTGTATAAGTTGTATCCTGATTGAAGCAGATGCAAAGGCTGGAAACCGTAACGCGAGAATAAAGTGCAACTTCCTGTGACAAATTATATCTGCACTGATAATATAAGATGGGTGGCGAAAACAGACTGACCAACGCAACGGCAGCGGCAGCCGACGCGCGAACGGCGCACAGCAATACTTTGAGTTGTTGATCTTGACGATTAGATCTTACTATCTATATTGAAATATATTTTCAACTTTTAAACAAACAATGTAAACATAACCAGATATTTTTAAATACCACTATGACTGGATTTTGCTTTTGTCCCTGTTTACATGAGTTTATAACCTCAGGACTCAAAAATATCCAGATGTGTGTACCAGATGGGCAGAACAAAACCACCGCCATCTCATCTGTTTACAAGTGAGAATAATTTACCGGGCGAGCGCGTTAAGGTTTGTCGGCAACTTCCACACCCGCGATTATCAACAGCAGGGCCGCTCAATGCGAACAACAGGTAGGCTCGCTTGTGTTTTGCATCACGGTTACGGCACGTTCAGAACGGTATTGCCACCACGGTGCGCCGCAACCAGACGGCCACGACCGGCAAGACGATGGCACGGATCAATGCTTTGCACGCACATGCACACACACACACACACACACACACACACACACACACACACACCTACATAATTTGTGAGGAGAAACACAACAAATACTATTGTTTTTCTGTTCATGAGCCAGCTCTATTTTTTCTACAGGGCTGAGGGCCCAACACACTCTCACCGAAACAGCAATGCAACACAACACAACCAACACAGAAATGCTGCATGTAGCCCAGATAACAAGAAGACACAAAAGTGATGGACCCAGTTGGGGACGGCATGTTGGTGGACTTTTGAAATACTGACACGGTCAGTGGTGCTGAGAAAACGTTTTCTCATTCTTTTTCATTCTAATACTAGACGTGCTGACCATCACCGAGTCTACTGGAACATATCCATTGTTGTTCGTTACTGCAGCGTGGTTTGTTCCATTGGCCGCCAGGACGGCAGCACAGCAGCAAGCGTGATGACCAAACAACCGGAAGCGGGGTAGACTGAGCCATCAAGACGGGCTGGTACCAGCGTCTCAGCAACAGTTTTGCACACAACGGAAAATCAGAAAATCTTTCGCTTCCCAAATAGTTTTATGGTCAAACACCCAAAAAGGTTGCCCCAACGACTGAAATACGCTGGCGTCGGCATACCGTCAAAGGACCATGGGGCCGGTGCGTTATCTGAACCTGTTAAATGTGTGCCAGTGATATATGCCATTTTCCTGATCTTTAACTTCTCTGTTGCAGAAATGTTTACTGCTTCATTTTTAATGACATGCAAGGTCACTGCAGTTTTTCACATTTATTCAAACTAGTCAAACTTGACTCCATGATCTGGTAGCCCTAGACTTCCTTCATACGTAAATTGTGTTTATTTCCTACAAACTCACATTTGAAACAACTGAATTATAAATTATTTTTATGTCATTTGCATGCATTAAAGGTTTTAACTACACTGCATCTTTAAATCTCCATAAAACCAGGCCCTGACACACACAAGCTGGACCTCAAAGAACCAGCTACAGCAACGGTGGTCTGACTGGGCCCACCTGAGCCTTGTGTGCTCTGCTAAAGTTATTTAACACAGTGGTAACACCACATCAAACATTTAGCTGACCACTGGTATGCATGTAAATACCTTTAAGCTAAGTCTAGAAATTTAAAACTGAAATTACAGAGCATATGAAATAAAATTTCTCAATGTCCCAGTATATCCTCTGTTGCAGAATTAATCAATAAAAAATTTGCAACTATGCAGATCACTACCATCGCCCGTCTTTTGTCTTTCCTGGTTACATCCATACCTGGTCTACGCTTACACGTATCTACAGAAGAAAGCATTTTACATAGATTGCTGACTTAAACGTCACTGTGCCATACCTACATTCTACAGCACATCATTATAAACATGGCATTTAAGAACATTTGTGCTGGAGATTAGTAGTAGCTTATAACTTTTTTCAGAACCTTATTTATATCTCAAATGTGTTATGTTACAACTAAAGATGTGTACAAATCCTTACTGCTAGACTATGCAGTAGGAAATACACCACTAGACGTCAGCAGATCCTCATAATTGATGTGTTTGACTCTATCGGTCCACTACACACATTTGCAATTCGTATTAGGGTGTGTGTTGTATTTTTATGTTTGTGCCCATTATGTCATATTTTAATTTGATAACAGGATCCACAACTGAATTTTTATGAATGTGTGGCGTGTGTGGCCCTGTCTCGTGCTTAAATGAAAATGAGAGAGAGAGAGAGAGAGAGAAACACATAGATATGCAAACAAGGAGGATAAATAGAGACTGACTCAAACCATTAGTCATGGGAGACATCCTTATTACCAGTTCAGACCATTAATATATTTCACCAGCAACCTCAGGAGTTTATACGCTCGATCTGTGTGCCGCCATACGAATTTTGGCATCTTGATACTTTGACATATTGCCTGGAGGATGGATTCCGGTTAAGATTCAGATAACTTGAGTGGCGCAGTGGGTGATCGCGTGACAAAAAGGACGGGTGAAGACTGATGAGCAGCACCCCAGTGTGTTGAATGTTTGCATTCCGTTAATTGCCTGAGCATTGAATGAGAAAAGTACTCATAACAGGCACACACACGGACACCTATAATTTCAGTCTGTGGTGATGGATATATCAGGAGCAGTGTATGTGTCAGTTTCCCACTGAGGCATGTTGCCGGGTGATCCATCCTGCTCTCCTCTCATTAAGCACGACGCTGAATCAAGGCCCGAGCCCGCCTACAATACCGCTGTGATAAGGGCACCACAACAATGCTCACCACTCAGCCTGCTGATAATAAAGGCAGAACTTGATCAAGTGATGTGTGTGTGTGTGTGTGTGTGTGCGCCTTACGGCATGCACATGAATGCGTGTCCGTGTATCTCTGCAACCAATGAAGCTAGAGTCGACTGCCCCAACCTTGAGCCTGGGTTACGGAGAGGCAAGCTAACCTCACCGGGCAAACTCACTATCAGATGGGTAGAAAATAAGAAACTAAAAGATGTCTACAAAAGCGTGAGGCTCCTATACATTTTAAAAATTAAAGGATATATATAATCATTGGGTGAACTGATGAAGAGAAGATGATCAGGCCGAAAGTTGTTAGTAACTTATTCTGACTTAAAATGCCGGATTCTGCACATCGGCAATGAGCCATCAGTGTTTACTGATTCGAAAACTAGGGGTACAACTCACTGCTATAAAGACATAAAAAGACAATATAATTTGAAGTCAAAATGAATGCACAAGACAAAGTGAAATACTAGCAGCTCTGAGTTTACCGTTAAACACAAATGAGCATGCTAATATGTCATGTTCAGTACATATGCTGGAGTATGTCCTGTTCACTATGTTAGTTTATAGGGCAAATTAACATTCGCACTGGTTGAACCAAACACGGCAAATGTGAGGCTGATAGGTTCGCCATTATCTGGTAGGGAATTTCGTTATAATTTGGCGGACATGTAATGTTATCCCAGCGATGCACAAGATAAAAAGTGCTGTGGATCATCAGTTATTGCACTGCATCTTAGAACATGGATATATCCACCCTGTAGTTGTGATATTCTACTGAACCTCAAAGGCTTAAACTGCTTGCATGTTAGAGGCAAGTCAAGGGTACATCCTGAGGACCATGACTTTAAATAATTTTACCTACAATCTAACATTATGTTCGATATTTAAGCCCCTGGACTCAAAAAGTGGTTGAGTGACTAATCGGCCAAATGACATTGCTATCAAAAGCTAATATGCTGCTACTGTGGCTAAATGTGGAGAGCATAATCAAATGGTAATAACCTTTGGAATAGCAGCAATATATGGCTTTATTTGCATACTTGTGTGTAATTTTGTGTTCCAGGACATGTGTACAGGTTAGCACGCTTCCATTCCCCTGCCATGTACAGGTGTAACCATATGGACAGGCTTTTTCATTATGCAGGAAACAACCTCATTTACACCCATACCTATAAGTGTACAGAGAGAACATTATATGCATGAGCAGGTGTGGAGGTTTGCAGGTGCACGTTGGTGTGACTAAATGTCTGCCAAATGACAACCAAGAACATTTGTCAGACAGGAAAATGTGCATAGATGAATAGATAAGTAGTGGATAGATATGCATCTTTCTTGTCAGTCTGTGGTCTGTGCTACAGCTTTAAAAGCTGCGACTGCAATCCACAACATATGGCACAGAAAAACAGACATTTTTAAACAATTAGGTATGCATTCATTTAAACACAAGCATTAAGGATTAATGACACACAGTTAGAGACTGAAAGAAAGAGGCCACTTGAGCGATTGAGATCTGAGCAGCAGGGTGCTGACTAGATGAGTGCCATCAGATGATCTCTCCTACACATACATATACAGTACATAACATACTACATATGGTGTTGCATGATCTTTCCTGTGCAGTGAGGGGGAGAGGAGAGCCCCTACAAACACATTAAAGGTTTTATGAGGAAGAAACATTGATGCACATACACACATACCCTACTGTAGATACACAAACACAGGCCACACACTGTGCACCCACGAGCCACATGCTCATATTTTTATTTCCATCACTTCCTCCTCTCACTCACACACACACACACACACACACACTGGCAGACACATCGAGGCACTTTGGGAGATATTTTGCAATGCTAATGAGCTCTTAGGAGCCTCTGTCACAGCCGGGAAAAGCCACATTGCTGAGGACAGTCTGAATACGAGGATTCTAACCACTGTGTTGCATCAGCACCTCGCTGACATGCCGGGAGAGGAGAGCGTGTTTGCTGTCATGGCTGAACACAGCTTGAATTCATACAACACATACTGCAATGACAAAGAAACTGACAGACTGAAGAAAGCTACTCAGGTCCATGGAATAAAGTAGGTTTAATACAACAGGAGGGTGGATGTATGGGGAGATGGGGAGAGTACCAGTGTGATTTCAGTCCTAAGTTATACAGCAAGTCTAGTGCAGTCATGATATTTCCTAAAATCTGTAGAGGGACTGGGAAATGATTCAAGGAGAAAATGAAGTTTCCGCTGATGCTCAAAATGTCATGGTGTGTTTTTGTGTGCGCCCAGAATCAATGTAATCCTTTGACAAGGCTGTTTGAATAGCACAGTGTACTACAACATCTCTTATAGCCTCAGCAGAGGAAGATCACAGTGCTGGCTTCTTCTTTCAAGATGTTTGTTCAGTTGACAGGCAGGTTTATGTCCAACGTGTCCTTGTCATATGTCAAGCAGACAACTGATGGGGGACTCAGGAGCACATGGATGAAACAAGATGCAACAGCTGATCTGCACGTCTGTAACCTTTCTGTGAGCAAGCAAACTGACACACTGACCTTCTCTGTGTTGCCCTTTTCCCTCACATTCACGTGTGTTGGTTGTTCACTGCTCAGAAATTCTGAAAATAACCCAACTAAAGGTTATGATGTGACAAAGGTGACTATGTGACGAACACACTGACCATATGGCTGTCACTGACAGAGCTGGCAGGGACACAAACTATACACAGCTGGTCATTTCCTAAAAACTGGACTCAAGGTGGCATAGAGAAGTGCAAACATAACTCAGAAATGACATTTTGGGGAGATATGGAATCACCAAGCAACAAAATGTAACTCTGGTGAGCAACAGCGCCCTCTGCAGCCATGAGAGGTAATACATTCTGTTGGGCTCCAGGTCTGAGCGGTTTTTATGTGCTGAAAACAAAGTCTATCAATTTGTTTTGAGTGTAGTTCCACTCACTGAACTGAAACACAGCCCAACAGTGTATATTACCCATGATCTCCAGCTTCCCAAGCAGGAAGTGCTGTCACTGTAACAAACACCAAACTCTGCTCATAATTCTTGATGTTTTCAGAGTTTCCTGACTGGATATCAGAGATGAACGCTGGTTTTTAATGACTTCTAAGTCTTTTTAACTGATCTACAGTTCAGCTTTACTCTGGAACCTGCTGGGCCAGTAGTTTAAGCCACTGACTATCACTCAGTTAGAGGGAGATCGAACCTGCTCACCAAAGTTACATAGAGAAAGAACAGGCATTCGGGGTGTGGAGTGAGAATGACAGAAGAACCATTCCCCCTAATATAAGTCAGTGTACTATAATCCTGAAGCTGTTATTTTAAGGCAAAGAAGTTACATAATGTTGCTTTAAATTATGCAGTAGAGTTCCACTAGAAAGTTAAAGACAAAGGAAAAGAAGGAGACTTTAGATACAAAAAGACACTTGCATGAAGTGTACTTTTAATGGTGAACATGAAGTTGTATTCATCAATTTACCCTTAAAGTAAGTGTACATTTAATTTAAAGCTCAAAGGAATGAGTTTAGTGTTACACTACTCTTAAACTTTCTTTATCTCATTGATGATGAGCTAAAGGAAATTATTAGGAAATTACTAAGTAATCTGAAAATTCAGCCAATGAAATGTTGAAAGAAAAATGCCTTACTAATCATCTTGGGTAGATGCAACCTCTCTTCACTACTATTTGAAAGAGGTAGTATAAAACTTTATCTTTTTGACAGTAGAAATGTTTAAACTGTGAAATCCATCAAATCATGATGATATCGTTATCCATGTTTACTGTTTCTCAGAAAGTCTGGATTGCAGTGGGTGCAGTGGGAGGCTCGCCTTCCTCTGCTCAATAACTGCAGTAGTAGTATAGTGTAATAAAAACATTGCTTCACTAGAAAGCAAAGCCGTAAACCAATAATGGTGCCAAGCCTTTAATGCAGTCCATCGATTTTAAAAAGTGCTGGGTTTGTTGTATGTAAGGCTACTCAGAGCGCTTCTTTCTGATTGTTTACTGTGGAGCATGTAAACAAGACACCTTATCCCATAATCTCATTTTGCCTTCGTGTACTGTAAATGCTGCAGTGCCTATCAATTGATTTCATGGGAGAGACAGAAACTAGCACTTGTAATCACAGCCAGGAAAGAGAATTGAAATAAACAAGCAGACTAGGAGAATAGAATCGCCAGACTCAAATTAAATTGTTAATAGTGTGAACAGAAGCATGTGATAAGAGAGCATCAAACAGATTAAGAAAGGGAGAGAGTGGATGCCAGAAAACTTTAGTTGTCTGGCACTTTGTTTGGCATGAGAAGAGAAATCACTACCAGACCGTGTGGAGAGTTTGGAGGCTTTGTCAGCCCTCTGAGTGGAGAGCTTCCAATTAGTTTGACCTTTCCTGTCCTCTGTTAACATCTATTGGTATCTTTTCACTGCAACTAGGAAATATTTACATACACATTAAAACTGCTCCAACCACAACAGCATCCAAATTGTCAGCAGTCTTACGGGAGAATTTGGGGTCATTCTGGTTCCTAATAGTGCTACTGCATCACTGGTATACTCTTGCCATCTCTCTCTGTTGTTTTGTGGTAGGCAAGGAGTTTACTATTAGCTGCTTATAGTGTTTTATACAAGGAGCTGATGATTGCTGTCATACTGCTGTCTTTACCACTTATCCTTTGAGGATCGTGGAGCTGACAGTGGGCAAGAGGTGGGGTACACCCTGCACAGGTCGCCAGTCTATCACATGTAGAGACAAACAACCATTCACGCTCATGTTCCTATCTACAGGCAATTTAGAGTCACCAGTTTACCTGCATGTCTTTGGACTGTGGTAGGAAGCTGGAGTACCAACGCAGGCACAGAGAGAACATGCAGACTCCAAACAAAAAAACACTGAAACACTGGCTTACTTCAAAGAGCCACTGATCGACCGGATCAAATCAGTGTTCAGAGTACTGATAAAGCTTCAAGCTGGTTCCATATTTACAGTCCACCTTTCATATCAGTCAAGCCCCCAAGTCTTAACCTTGTGATACAGACTGAGTAGACCTGGCTGGCAATATCAATACAGGCCTCACGGATTTTATCTGGATTAATCTAACAATGAGTATTCTTTAAAATACAACCATGTTTTTTGATATTTGTGTGAACTGCTCATAATTTAGCTGCATGAGAGACTTTGGTGGTTGAATGTTTATTGTTGTGTTGGTTAATGATTTTTTTCTTTGTAAGGAAAAACCTTGAGAGATAACAAATTCTCATTTTGAGTTTTAAAACCCAGGAGTAAGAAATTCTTGTGTCATGGCTCTGATCATGTGCATGCTGGCTCACTGACACACCAAATGTAATGAAGCCACCATTAATATTAGAAGTTGCTGTTATGACAAGTTAAAATGTGTGCTGCGAGTTGTCACTATAATGATCTGTCTGTGTTTCTGTGCATGATACCAACATGAAACAACAAATACACTAACAAAAACACATCCACATGTAAATCTGCTCAACACATTTTGGTTTTTATAACAACTAGCCATGTTTTATCAGTTTCAACAACAGTATCCCAAAAACAAAGAGAAAGAGACAATTAGCAACTAAACATAAAAAAATAACATAAATGCAACAAACCAGATACTATAGAGATACTACACAGACCTATAGATTCCATCTTCACACCATTAAGGGAATAAATCTGACAGTATAGCTTGGACTGGATGACTAGGACAGAGGATGATTCTGTCCAACCCAGTGTAGCTGAAAGTGAAACACTATTCATCACACAAACACTCTAACCATATGGCTGTCACTGCATGGGGTGGAAAAACACTGGCAACCATACAAGCTGGAAACAAGTGCAGCAGAATTCACTGTCAGACCAACGTGGTCAAATTAGATTAATCAAGTTCTGAAAATTGTCCCATGCATCTTACTGACGTCACTGTGCCTACAATTATTCACAGAGCTATGCTTACAATGTCAAAGTTGCTATTGTAAGAAAGGTTAAAACTGCTGATTCACCTCCACGCAGCAGTCAGTGCATCATAGTGCAGTTTTAGTATCCACAACACAATCCAGACACATGGTAAAGGAACACTAAACCTTCGTTTTGACTTTATTTTCCTCCCTGGATCCATTCTATCAGTACATATACTCACACTACCTACATACCAACACTCACATGTCAGTACAGTCACATGTCAGTACAGTCACTGTCAGTGCATTAGAAATACATTCGGATCTATTTTTCACCACAGATATTACACTATTAAAAATTGAAAGCTGAGACCAGCCCTGGTGATATCAAAGGAAATATCAGACCAGCAGAAGGACACTAGAAATAAAGGTGTGCCAACTGAATGTGCACTTTTTTTTGTGGTGGTTTTGACTCTTTGACACTGTATCGGATTACAGCCTAATTAAAGATGGAAAGATTTCAACAACAAAATGAAGAGTGTCTGAACAAACTTGTCATAAACAACACATAGACACACCATTACTCTGTGTCCAACTCAGATATGCACTGGATGATCAGAGCTGGAAGACCTGCAGACTAGTCAATAAACAACAACAGCTGTTAACTCTTCTCTCTCTGATGAGAAGATGAAAACACTTTCCACAGAACCACTGTTGGAGTGTGCTGCTTTTGGGCCAGAGGCAGGGAACAGGTATGAAGAGTAGACCGGAGTGTCAGCCTCTAGAACCAGACAACTGCTGGAGATGTAGTTATAACACATGCTGGACTACAGTCTTCAACAGAGTGTTTTTGCTGCCATGAACAGGGTATTCGGGAAGCGCTGTTGCAGTGGACGACTCTACAAGACCAATTTTTAGAGCGAAATAAAGTTGGCAGAGGTGTGCAACTACAACGCTCTGGTCAGAGACGAATGTGGTTATGTGAATTACAAGTTGTTCAGTCAGTTCTACTTGTTTGATAAAGCACCTAACTGATAAAGCACAGACCTACATAGATAGAATGTATATATTCTCTGTGGAAATTAGTCTGAGGATAAAACATTTTTTTAATGAGTGACATTTTGATTACGGTGAGCTATGAATGCAGACATGTTTTCACAAGCACAGAAGTGAAATTTAAAAAGTATTTTATTAATTTAATTTAAAAAAATTTAATATTCTGTCAAAATGTTACAGAAGCTACACCATGACTGCATGACTTGGGGAATGTCTGGCCCTAGCAGAAGGTGTGAGCAGATTGTAGCTATTTGACTTGAACATTCAAAACCACTTGAAAGACGTTTTTGATCATATATACATTCAGTCTTCTGTTGATTAACATTCTTAAATCACAGAATTCAGAGTGAGAAAGAAATGGAAAGAAAGAAATGGGACTCACTCTCCCTCCAAAATCATTCAGCTCAAACTATTCTGTTATGTTATGTTCTCCTCCTGAATATTTTGGAATCTGTCAACCTTAATGGCCAGAAGCAGATCCGGTCCTGAACTGTGAAACCAGAGTTCGTTGGCTTCTAGGGATGTAACATATGATTTGATTTGATTGAACTTAATATGCACAAACAATATGTTATTAATTTTGGTTTTCACAAGTTATGTTTAAACTGTTTTTTTGCTAATTGGTCAAACAGTAGAGACTAACCCATCACCAGTCTGTCCTTTGTGAACCTATGCACTCACACCCTACTAGTAGAGTTAGTACCATACCATAGTACCATAGTACCATAGTACCATAGTACAATACCATTAGTTTTACCTGCATTTCAAGATCCACAGACACAGCAGATCCAGGGTGGAGCAGATCAGAAGACAGCATCCCAAAAAACAGACAGAGAGAAAAAGAGACAATCAGCACCCAAACACCAAGCAAGAACAAATCATCCCAGCACAATTAACAAAACTTGGTATGATTACATGTCATTAGGCTGAAGGCATAAATCTGAAAATAGTAAATATGGATGATGGGGGCAGAGAAGCTGGTTTTATTTCAGTCCAGTCAATCCAGCTGCTGAAAGCTCTTCTGTTTCAGACTAATTAGCTGATTCCTCCTGTAGGAACAGAGGCTGACAGGATCTGCTCTGTGCCAGGGTGAGATAGAATGTGTGCCAGCTTGGTCTGCCATGGCAGCATGGGAGAGGCTGGCCTGCAGTCAGGCCTGATATGAGGTGAAAAGGGCTTGTTTATATTAGCAGTGGAGTGTTAACATCCTCTTGCTTGATTAACAGGGGAATATACTGTAGAGGCAATTATTTTAGACAGAATTGTAAAAATATAATGTAAATCTGAGGAATGGTTAAAAGCGTTCTAAAAGGTCAGGTCAAGAGGAATTGAAGTGTAGCCAATTCTGTCAATGAGTTGTTTGTCATCAACAGCTGCTTGTGTATATCTGTGTTTGTGTGTGTGTGGAGAATGAGTAATGAAAGTCAGGCTCAACACTGGAATGCCTCCATCTCTCATGAGAGGTGAAAAACAACTGAAAAATACACAAAACGCTTCTTTCGGCGTGAAGGTGAATACGAACTCTAGAGACCAGATGACTTTGTGTTTAAGTGGAAATGAGAGAATGTGGGAGGAGGAGAACAAAGACAGAAAAGGGGAGAGCACTACTACCATTGGTGACTTTGCATTCATGGAGTTTGAAAAAAAAAGGAGTTTTGAAACTTGTCAGGAATACAGTTAGAGGCAAAGATGGTGCAGAGGAGAAGACAGAGCACAACTATAAACACCCACTGGCAGTTCAGCATGAATAGCAAACATCTCTCCTTTGAAACCTGTCAAGAGCGGTGGAACTACTCTCGCCTGAAAGCCTTTAATTCCTCCTCTTTACTTCACGTCATAGCAGGTAGTGGTATGTGTGTACTGTGTGATGTCAATGCAGAGTGTTTGTTATTAATGTGGGACTATTTAAGACTGCAGGCGGTCTTTCTACACTGCATGCTTGTGCTGAAATTCACATATTTCTTATTGGCTCAGATGGAAAATCTGCCTTATTAACTGATGACTAAAGAATTGTTTTAGTGCATGAAGTCCACAGACTATAAATAGCAGAGGCAGATCAAGCTCTACAGAGTCAAGTCTGAATCCCAGCATGCAAACAAATGGAGTGCAAAATGGTTTTTGTGTCCTCCAGAAGTCAGGTCAGAAGTCATACACAAAACACACACACACACATACGCGTACGCTGTGTCCATGAAAAAAACAACACAATGTGATTAACAGTCAGTGCTTTCCTCAGTCTGGTGGGACAGCACAGCATGGCATCTCTCCTGCTGTTTGTCTCTAATCTGTTTTTATCTCTCTGAGCCTTGTTTCTCTGCGATCCCCGGTTTAAGTCCCTGTTTCTCTGCCATGTCCTCTATCAACCCTCACTCTCTTCTCTGTTCCTCTGTATTTCACTCTACATTACATTTATAGTCAAAGTACAGCATTTTATCATGATAGACTTCACTGTGTTATCTTCCTTGAACTCTATACAACTCAAACACTATCGTATACATTCCTGTTCAAAGGCTGTGGCTGGCTCATTCTTGGTGATTTACGACACAGCTGCTTCAGTCTTGGCTGAATTCAATTCACACACAGTCAATAGCAGACAAAACCTTAACTGACAGAGCCTCTCCTCCTCTCCTCCCCTCTCCTTTTTGTCTTTGTCTCTTCTCTTTTCACCCTGACTATACAGTCAGTGGAGAGGTCAATAGATGGATGAATTACCTTGAGTTGACATGCTTTTGCAAATAAAGAAAGACACAGAGGACAGCGTCCAGTTTTCAGCTGGAATTAAGGTTGCCTGCAGCCTCAGCTCTGCTAGCCTCGGCCTGTTGCACACAAGGTTCATTACTACATGATTCTGAGCAAGTCGACTAAGGCTTGACATCATGTCTACCATTATTCATTTTAAAAATTGTAGCAGGAAAAGAAGGAGCAGGTGGTAGAAGAAATGAAGGAAGATTAGGAAAAGAGAAAAAGAGGTTACCCTCAAGATAAAATGCCTGACAATGTCAAAAAATGAAAAGAAATGCATTCATTTAAGCAACTGGATCAAACATAATAAACCATCTGTGCACACAATTAGGAAAAAAAAGGGATAAATGAAGCAGGATTTCAATCATAAAGGAGAAAACTAGTCAAAATCTAACTGAATGCAATAAATGTTTTAAATGGATCATGGTTCTGAAAACTGGTTAAATCCTGCCAAACAGCTGTGATGGATCCTATTTAAAGCTCTATTAATCAGTCAAAGCAGACAGCTGAGCAGTGTTAATGATGGAGATGTGAAGTTCTGCCCTGGTTTGAAGGACAGAAGATGGAGGTCAGTCTGTGTGTGGTTGCTCTGTCTGGGGAGTCTGGTGGAGAAGAGACAGAGAAAACTGAGGTCCAACCACTGACAGGACACAAGAGAGCAGCTCCAGCCCTCTGGCTCTGACAGAAGACACACTGGGAGGGAGGACAGCTGTCCAGCTTTGGATCAGCTACAGGAGAACATGGGGAGATATGAGAGGACAGGACCAAGGACTGGACACTGAGGGGACACACATCATCCCTCTGGCTGACCAAGAGAACAAACACTGACTTCACTGTGTCACAAAGTTCACATCATGTGACGATGTGGCCTTCACTTAAACTGACAGCAGAGAACTGGTTTCCATAAAATTAATCTGAATAGAACTGCTCTGCTATATTGAAGGGAAACCGCATATGTCCAGACCTCAAATAAAGACTGTGGACTCCCTTGATAGAAGTAAAAGCCAATCTAATTTCTATTATCAGGTGATTTAATGCTCATTTTCTCCATTATGAACGGCCATCACTTCACCATCTGCTGGGCTACAGTGTTGATCAGCTCAGCAGACGTGTTGTGATCTAATGGGATCAGACATCAGTGGAGACAGAGGATAAAAACAGCTCTGCTCCACTGAAGGTAGCTGAAGTCAGGGAGGCTGCTTAAACAACAGCATGATGGAGGGATATAGTGGAATAGAAAACCACCTCTTATCGATGAACACAGATGTACAACACAAAACTTCTACAGTAGATTTTTACTGTTTTTAGGGCACTCGTTGTAGTACTTTAGATTGTAAATGCTGGGAATGTTTTACGTCTCCTGTAACAAACAGAGCTCAGCTAGTTAGCTTTGGAGTCAAGTGTACTGCGCACACACACACACACACACACACACACACACACACACACCTAAAACTAATGCAGCCTAATACAACAGTGCAACTGAAGAGGGAGACTGAACTTCATGGTCATTTTGGAGCCTGCAGTTTGTGTTGCTGTTGAACTGTATTGTATTATTCTATTTATTTATTGTTTATTTAACAGGCACAGTGCATAATACATTTATTGTACCAGATATAGCTAAGAATTCATTTTCACCTGTAGTCCCTGAGTGGAGGCCTCTGGTGATGTGCAGGTGGCAGAAATAAAAGATGACAGTCAGGAGGCCCATTAACCTTATCCTGACTCTGGGCAAAAGGTTTTTTGAATCAAAGTGTAGAAATCTGGTTAAAAAATACAATGAAAATAAGATTTAAAAAATGTCCCAGTTGAATGAAGAAAGAAATGCTGAACAGCAAATTATATTAGGTAATTTAACATTAGCTCTGCTGCACCTGTGACCCAAACCAATGTTCTAGAAATAAGCTGCCCCAAGCCCCTGATCTAAAAGAAATGAACATCAATAAAACCACATCAAAGTAGAAGTTCAGAGTATGTTTAAATTTTGAAAAGTTTCTGGTTCAATGAGAAAGTGTTCTCACTTGTTTCTTATTGGCAATACTATGCAGCTGTTCTACAAGATTTCCTATGAAGGCACATTAAAATGTACTCACATAGGAATAGCTACTCAAAACTCAAACTAGATAACCACTAATTAACTGAGTAGTCAGATGCACGTTTGGATACAGTGGCTTTGTAGTTTCTTCTACTCTGTTTTTACAAGATTTCAACAAAGGGAGCCATTCTAAAATTCTTTTGGTTATGGTTTTTGTCGTCATCTCACCCGCCCCCACTCAATCTGCTCCTGTTTAATAATGCTTCCCTAACCGAGGTCAAGGATAACCTTTATTTATCAATGAGAAACATAACCACAGTCACATTCCACACTGTATATATTTTTACACAGTATTGCTTGAGTTATTTCAGTAAGGATTGTGAAACAAGTATATGCAGGTTGAAGTTCAGTTTGTTTCACACTGTTAAGTTAGTAGGAAACATAAACAGCCTTGGGCTTTAACAACTAACTCCCATACACTCAAACCATCAGAGGTGCCGTATTTATCTCATCGCTGCACGTCAGGGTCAAAAACCACTGTTTGTTGTTTCATCTGACAAATAAAAACAGGGACTGATAACATTTACAGTATAGGCCCACCACACACACATGGATACATTTTTTCATGTTGATTGATCAGTTGTCTGAGTTGACTGAAACACTGTGACATCTCCCACTACCTCACATGAACAGTGGTCATGCAGTCAGCAAACTACAAGTTACTGGTCAACCTGTGCTGTCATTATTCTACGAAAGCTAACACATACGCACAAACTGTATGGATATTAAGGACCAGGGCGGGGATATGGAGCTACTGACAGCGTTATTAATACTAGTGGTGCATTTGTGAGGACTGACATGCAAAGTCCTATTAGATGTGGAAAATAATAAGCTGTTTGAGGAAATTATGACTGACTTTAATCTTGATAAAAACTTTCCATTTAATTTTCTGGTTCTAACGATGTGATTTGCCACATTTGACTGGTTGTGATTCACTGATGTGTATATTAAGTGACAGGCTGCTGTCAATAATCAACCAACTGTGTGCAGTCTAGATGGGTATTAAGATTCACTGCTGATGTTGGCTGCTCATCATCATTTGTCAGATAAATAACTTCCACAGAAATTAAAGGAGAAACTCAGTACCAGTATTAATAAACTACGGGAAAAAACACAACACTGAAACTTTGGAAATGGGATGGTTTGTGCTTTCATCACTCAATCTTAATTTACTGCTGTCAAAACTTTGAAATGGCCCCATTTTATCAAAACATATTAAATGTCATTTGAAAGTCAGTTTCCATAATTATATCTGATTGTTCATATGCATATCAAGATCTGAGGAGCATATTAGAATATTACCTGTCATCCAATTGACAGCATTAAAAATAGACTTTAAATATGACAACAGTTGAAATGAAATAATGAACTCAATTTGTCAGACAATAGGCATGTCAGGCTATGTTGGATAGATGTGATGTGACATGAAACTGTCTAATAATGTACATTCATATGATGTGAAGACTCAGTGTGCAAAAGCCTTAATTTACAAAATGCAAATGACAGATAAGAGTATTTTAGAGCTCAGGGTTTGAGTCAGTGGTTCTTGTTCAGCTTCTTCTGACTTCACTCGCACATGAAAATTACCCTAAAAGCACGGACTGTTGCTCATTTTCATGCAAGGTCACAGGTGTAGGAAGCAGGCTTTGAGATAAGTGTCTTTTAAAGTCAGTGTGTTGAAGATTCACTATCAGCAGTTTCTGCCATTTTCATCACCTTCCTGATAGGGTCACACATTCGTGGTTATATGGTTGTGTTCAAAGTGTGAAAGCAACCAGCCCGATGCCTCAGTGCCTCTTCATATTAAGGTGCTGGAGGTTAGAGATCTATTTACTGAAGCTGGAGTTTTTAATTGCCAGCAAACAGTGTGAACTGTACAACATATGAAGAGAGTCAACAACCTGAGCAAAGCCGTGAGTTATCAGTTTGATTCCTCTGAGCTCTCTGGGCTAAACGCATCATGAGCAGAGTGATGAGGCTCTTTTCCACTTGAACCAGTCCTTCAGAAAGTTCGATTTGGAGGTTTTAGTGAATGTGAGATGACTTATTATAGACTGACAGGAACGTAGACACTTCACAGCCAGCAGACAAACACTTATCACAAGGCCTCTTTACCTCGCTCTGACAAAGAGAAACAAAGCAACATTGTCCAGTTCAGCCTTTGTGGTGGCATGACAATGGAATCACAAAATCACTCATACTTAACAAAAATGATGGTGAAATTACTAACTCACTGGGCCATTTTTAAAAGATCTGAATTGACTACAGTTTTTTCCAGTAAAGACTGGTGTCTGTGTGTGTGTGTGTGTGTGTGTGTGTGTGTACTACTGTATAAATCATATTCCTCCGTGTTGCATTTGCAAATTCTGTTCTGGTACTGTACGTACGGTGTCACATTTCTATTCATCTACCACTGATGCTATCAGTGCAACCCAAGCTGGAAACAGACACACCTACACACACACCTGCTAAATGATCCTTTCAGTTTTTAAAATTTACAGTCTGATGTGCTTTCGTGCCACAACTGATTGCACTTTAATGCATTTTGCGACTTGCATAGTAATGTCTGTCATCACGCCTCCATAAAACGGTATTTTCACATTATCTCACAAGTTATGTCCTCATAATGAAAAAATTTTGAAATGACTGGCTCAAACTGAACAGTGCATACTGATGGGGGACCAGGTTAATGTGGCTTGGCCTCAGTAGTGAGGAACATTTAGTTCAAATCTGACTGCTGCAGCATGAAATGTGTGAAAACTTATGTGTCAAAACCAAGCATCTTAGTTCTACTCAAACTTTTCTCATTTATTTTCAAATATGTGAGGCCTAACATGATAGATCTGGGCTGTCTAATAATATTATGTCTTGCATGCTAACAAATACACAGGATCGACATCTGTATTTGACAGCAAACCACCACCTCTGTCTTGAGGAAGAAACAGCCTCATTTGGTTTCATACTCACTTTTATCACAGGGTGAGAAAAGCAGTCATATACTGTAGCATTACTCCCTTTACACCAGGACTACTTTGCTCTGGCTACATACAGAAAATTCAAGTACTGAGGTATGTTAACCTTCAAATAAAATGATGATGAATTGCTTGCACAGACTCATAACCCATATCTTTTATGATAATAAGCTGACATTGACAGCCAGTAAAGGTTTGTGCTTTTGTTTCTCCCCACTGAGATTCTTACTGGTTATTTGTCACGACTCTTTGGCCCTTGTGTTTTAATTATTTCCACTGAGTATAGAAAAAGAGTAGCAAACCCACTGAGATATGAATTGTGCTGAAGAGAGTAGAGGCTGATAATTCATTCCCTCTATCTTTCTCTCTGCCCTGGTGGAGGTCATTGGCAGCACTTACCTATAACAGAGAAAAGAGAAAAGAATGAAAGAAACATGAGACCAAGATAATATACCTGCTTAATAGATAATTTATCTATACCTCCTCTAAACCACATTAACATCATTAGAGGTGTATTCCCATATACAGTATGCTACCCTTCAACATTCAACATCAAAATTGATTAGACAGTGAACCTTTCCCACTGTATTCATCTTAAGAGCTTCATGTCAACCAATGAGCAGACCAGACATCCCTGGCAATAGCTCTCATGAATCAGTGATATCACTGCTGCTGAGGTATTTTAAAAGATCCTGTTCTCTGGAATATCTTATCACAGTGTGGCCTAAAGACGCATCTGTGTGTTTATGACTATCCTCCTACAGACATCTAAAGGAAGTGACAGAAGCAATGGTTTTCAAAAGACGGAAAATCCCTCAGGGGATGGAGAAAATCTAATCTCATCGTGGCTGCTGATCTATATCTAAGAACATTGTCAGAAAATATGGGAAAGATAAGGATGTAATTTAGCTCCACCAAAGTTCACATAATGACACTGGCACAGTGAGGAAATTGGTGAATCTCAATAATCTGAGCTGAGCTGGAGTAATTTAATGTAATTTTTTTAGCCCAGTGCACAGGGAAAATGGCAGACAAAGCATTAATTTCACAGTTCATACTCCATATATTCTTTTATCACTTGACATGGTTCATCGGATGCAGACAGAGCAGTTAGACTGGTAGAGATACTTTGATCTGCTCATCAAAATACTTCTGAGATGTTCACTCAGGCTCAGCTGTGTATTCAGCAGAGTAGTCGATAAATAAGGAATGCTGGGAGATTTTTAATTCAAAGAGAAAGAAGATGAAAAAAGGTGAAAATGTCATCCTTTCATAATGTTTAATAAATGATTTAGTGTGGAGCTGATCAATACTGGCATCACTTAATTAACTTTAACAAGCCATTAGTCTTTCTGTAAAGCGCTAGAGCACAGAATTTCATACAGTGTGTATCTACTCAGAAATAGAGATTTCAGTCTTGTACTTTTAACAAGGACATCCATTCTGCTGCGAGAACTGTTCAATGCCGAGGATGATTGAGGACCTGCACAAGTTGGTGTCATTCACCCAGGACCTGCACTTTCAACAGTACCCACCCACCCAACCAGCCTCACAGCAGAGTGCTAATGTACGGTCAGTGCAGCACATAAAAGCCTGGCTTCCAATTTGCATTTAGAGAGCGTTGTGGCTGATTTCCTTTGGAGGATGGAAGGAGAGAAAAAGCCACAAAGTCATTTTACTTCCTGAACTCTGTCACTGAGTGTCCCCCCACAGAGCGAATGTCAACCCAGAGGGTTTCACTGGGATGACAGACGGTCAGCCCAGGACAACTAAACTCATGTCAAGCCTGTCAACAGCCCTGACACGGAGAAATCAGTTTTCACCTCACACACACTCCAATATAATTACACATCATTAACGAGGTAGAGGGCTTTAAATGGGTCGAAATGAAAAGAGATTGCCAGCCAAAGCGGGAAAGAGTTGAGATAAAGGTTGAGGGTCATAGCAGATAAGCACACTGCAGTAACTTTGTACTTGGTAAAGCATGAGGACTTTTTTTTAAGAGAAAGATACATGCTTCTTTTGGATTTGGCAACTTGGCACAATTCCTACCTTTAATTGACAATTACAAAAAAGTGCATTAGACTCACAAAGTAACCAAAGTCCTGACTTTAATTTAGATTCAGCTGAAGCATGAAATTGCAAGACAAGGTCAAAGCAGATAATAAAAAGGCTGTTTGATTGACTTAAAAATGGTAAAGACTTTATAGTAAGCTGACATTGCCTTTGTGAGTTGAAATGGTTGAGGTGATTTCTAAACATGGCAGTGTCAGCTGGTTGGTCCTCCACTTTGTTCTAGATAGAAATATATCATCAGATTTCAGATCAATTATTGTGAAATTTGGCACAAACATTCACATCAAACACTACATCATTGGGTCAAAGTTATTTTTACTGTACTTTGTTTGGTGATAATTAACAATTGCTAGCACATTACTGTGTAGTACAGTGTAGTACTGTGTAACAAGCACAGTCTCACAGAGCCTCTAGCATGGCTGTAGACTCAGAGTTTTGTTGATCTCATTTTCACTGATTATAACTGCATCTATAAATTACTTTTGAGTCATACATTCAGTTTCAAATGCATTAGGTACACAAAGCTAAAGCTAATGCAGTCTGTTAAAACATCTACGCAATAAATGTATGAAGGTTATGAGGTTTAAATTTTGTTGAAGCTGTTTAAGAGGTGTTTCAAAGATTTTGAACAGTAATACAATATAAAAACAGTACAAGAAAAATTAAAGGAAAAGAACAACCTCACATCAGATCAACTGTCCAATGCAATAATTAAGAGCACTGAGTGACTCAAAGAACCTGCTTTTACTAACAGCCTGTCACATTGCTTGAAAGACGTGACTGAACCTGACCTTGAAAAATGTTTCTAAATTAGACAGCCTGACATTAAATGGGAGATTGTTTCTCATTAGCACACCAGAATACAAGAAAGGAAAGAGCTCTGGCTAAATTATTAATATAACTCAACCTATATGAGCGTCAGTGGCCCTGGTATAAATAACCACAGGCATCCTCCCTAATGATGATGGTACATGTGATGCAACTTCCTTTTCTTTACATTCTACAACTAAGTTACTGTTCCTTTGCACCAACAACCTACCAACTTACTACTTAGCAGTAGTGTAAATTGAGTTAGTTAAGTTCTACATCATTAATCCCAGTGGGGAAATCTGTTGTCTGTGTTTGACTATTTAGGAGCACAAGGCAACCATTATGTGCATGAGTCAGTGCCTTGGTTTACAAGTAATGGCAGGAGCATATCTAACACCTAACTACATGACTTGATTAATCAGGTACTTACATTTACTCTCTTTGTATTATTTTGTTGTATAGTGTACTGTTGCATTCTACATTTGTAATTTATTGGAAATTGAAGAGGAAATGGTGAAAGTGTAAGCAAAAATATAGTTCCATTGATAGAACAAATATTACGTGTCCTCAAAAGCATTACAAAGTTTATGGCACAGTTGAATTAAAAAATGTTTCTGTCATATTTTATTGAAATATATTTGAAAATGAAGGTGAGTAAATGTTTTGGGATTACAAAGCACTATTTTGAACATGCATAATGCATATGTTACTTACAAATTACTACTTCATGTTATAAGACAGTTTCCACCAAAATAAATTTTTATAATGGAAATGATTCATATTTAGCTGAGTATGAACAGCTTGCAGAGCACTGACAGCTGGCAGCTCTTCAACTCAGGGCAAACACATCATTCATATTTTTTCTCCACAGTAATGTTACTACACATCAGTGATGACCAGAGTGCAATGCTAAGTACGTATTCACTCACTGTTTAAACTTGAGATGCCTTCATCAAAAACCAGCAAAGGTTGATGATGCTGCTATTAAAATGAAGTTTGACTCAAGTGAAGATTCTGAACCTTGACACTCGAGTTTGCAACGTATTTTGCTGTTAACATGACTTGAAATGACTCCATGTAATTTGAGAGGGTTGCTAGTAGTAACCATTCAACAAGCGGTCATGTCCCAGTTTGTAGCTCTACGCAGATTTGCTGTTGGTTACTGTGAAAATACTGTCACTATTACTGTTGTCTAAGCAGGGAGATACCATCTTACCAACACACACCACATACAACATATCTGTTAATTTAATGGTTCCATTTACAGCTTTATAAGCTTCCATCCATGGGAAAGTAATTTGTTTCTTAATGTTAATTCTGAGTGACCTCATTCTTTGAGGATGAATGAGGTTCAAGAATTGGTTCAAGGATCGCCTCCTTTCACAGAGTAATTCAATATATAATTCTAGCCTAAGTATTCAAATAAGCACACATAAAAAATTAAAGGTTAAGATGTACACATGCACACGCACACACAGTCTTGTCTCTATGACTTTGGTACATTACATTGACCTACCATCATTTCCTGGAGACGTACTCTAACCTTAACCATAACTACTCTTTACTCCTGACTCTAACCCTTCCCCTAACCTTAACCTTAACCTAAAATTAAAACATGTCTGTAGCTTAAAATGTAATGTTATGAGGACCTTCTTTTTGTCCCCATAACGAAGACAAGTCTCCACAATGTGTGTGTATAAACAGGTCTAGGTCCCCACAACATGGGAAATATGTACACACACACACACACACTAACTGAAGTGCATGGCCATGCATAATGTGCATCCTCTTCTTAAGGATACACTAAGTGGCACAACAAATCATGTGAGCATCAGAGTAACATTTGATTTATAACATTTTTAATTAATTGCAATGAGAGATACAGAGTGACTGCTGACATAATAACCCTCCTGAAAAGAGGAGAAAGGGGAGAGAGAGAGAGAGACAGAGACAGAGAGACATAGAGAGAGAGAGAGAGAGAGAGAGAGAGAGAGAGAGAGAGAGAGAGAGAATTGGTATTCAAGTGCAGATTCTTTCCTGAACTAATGTAGAAAATGTTGGCAGACTGAAAAAAGATGTCGGTCCTCCAAGGTGAAAGCCAAATGGAAGATGACAACTAAAGCAGAAGAGGAATGGGTAACAAGGCTTTTATGTGGCCAGACTGCTGAGAGTCTCCTCTCTGCTTTGGAAAGACAATAACCTGATGCATGGTCCCCTTCTCCATCGCTCTCCACCTTCATTTAATACAGCGACCACAGTGTCACAGTGCCTCCCTCCCCCATCCAGACACTGACTGATAGGCCATTTTCACATAGATTTAAAGTGACAGAGAGGGCATGCTGCACGTCCTAAACAACAGAGGAAAAGATGTAATATCTTTGATCACTTATGAACACTATGCTTCATTTTTATGATTTGCACAGACGCATAGCGCCACAATACAGCTGCTATTCACCATGGCATGAAAGCCTAAGCTGGTGTAAATTCCAAGTAAGGTGCAGGAGAAAAATTTGAAAATAAGAAATTCCCATTAATTCAATAGGACTCAGTGGCAGTTTGCAGTTGGCTATACATAGCCCAGTCAGTCTGTCATTGTCAGCTCAGCTTAAAAAAGGTATGTACCAAAATAAAGTTGGCAGAGGAAGAGAGATGGACTTGTGAGATGAGATGAATTTATAACTACGCCATGCAAACATCTGTAGACAGTTTTAGCCTTTCCCATAATGCTTTGCATGTACTGTAGGTGCTGTAAGTTCTGGACAGAATTAAATTGCCCTAACAGACAAGTTAAAGCTGCTATAAGCTATATTTTTTATATGACTCGATCAAATGACTTGCTCATAGTAACAATGCCGCAGATACAGTGATTACTGCCTGACTCTGAGTGTTTTACTGTCTTTGGTTTTACAGGAAATGTAACTGAAGAAGATTGATAATGTTACCTTATATAAATATATATATGAATAAATAAATAATTCAGGTTTTCAATGGAAAACACAGCCCCAGTAATTTAGATTTATGGTTAAAGCTATTAGGCTACGTTATCCACCAGTCTACCTACGTGTACCTAGCAGAATGGAATAATTCTGTGGCCTTTTTGTCATTGTTACTGGACTCACATGCTGACCAAAAGATCAACCCTCCCAATGGAGACAGTTCTACAAAGATCCACTAGCCCTCTCTGTTTGAGTCACACAGATAAAATGCATCCTTTTTTTTTCCTCAGAGGCTGTCATAACATCTCTGTGGATCATGAGCTTTACATTTCAGTCTCTGCTTTCTCAGCATGTGATACTGAATCTAATTTACAGCATGAATACCATGAGATACAGCGAGTGGAGTCGCTTCACTTGATTCTGTGTAGACAGAGGGAATATCTCCCTTCTCTGCTCTGTCTAATGTGGTTTTGACAGATACTGTAATGCTCTGGCTTCTGTCTATCACACATAGTGAGACAGGACATTGCATATGTGTCAGTACTGCAACATTCCTTTTGAAACATTGCATTACCTTATAACTTCCACAAAAAATCCAATTATTTTGTGCTGTATTAATAAACAATAACTGAAATAAATGCCTGAAATACCACTCACGTGTAGGCGTGGTGTGATACGCTGATCGTCTTATCTCATTTTCAAAATGCTAATATACCAAATCAATTTGTATTTCATTAATCTTGAATAAATGACATGCTTCTGAACCTCTGGCTGACTCACCCTCAGTTAATAACACTTCTGTGATGAATCAGGATGTTAAGAATAGAGGCGAAACGTCTTAGATTTATCAGTAAGTCTCCTTTGTTGGCAATTTAAACCCAAAGGACAGAGACCCATTGTTCCTCTTCTTGTCCCACCCACATTTTCCCTCAACATCTCTTTCTCTCCTCCTTTGCTCAATCTTGTTTTCCACATTGTTTTTCTTGCCGCTGTTTTGCCTCTTTTCTCATTTCTTTTAATCACGCTTTATCTTCCTTTCTCAACCTATCGTCTCCGTCTACCTCCCCTCTGGCGTACTTTTATCAGGTCTAAACCACATTTCCCCCACAGTACTTATTCAGGGAGACCATTTTCTCCTCAGATGCCAAGCTTTTGTTGCATAAAAACACTTGTTCAAAATCAATTTCCACTACTATCTATAATGTTTTTTTTTTGCGCCTCCATCCTCCATTCATTCAGGTCTTTTCTTCCCCTCAACTCATTGTTTTCTGCTCTGAGTGATAAGGAACATAGATTCAGCTCCTAACCCTAACCCTTAAGAAGACTGGAGCAAGGACAAAGTTTCTGTGACTAACAAAGTCTTCAATCTGATGGGGATCTAAATAACTCATTGTGCAGAGTGCATTGTGTTGTAGGTGTATGTTCTGATAGAGACAAAAAGAAGAGAAGCGACTGATTTCTATTCAGGTGACAGAATGCTTAACAAAATCCTTACTTATTGTGCAACTCTTGGGCTTTGGTTCTTTTTGCAGTCTGCTGTTTGGATGATTCTTTTCCAAATGAGACAATAAATTTATTCAGAACTTAGAAACACAAGTTGTTCTGAACTGGAGTGAACTGGAGGCTTTTGACTCAAGTCATCAAAATGAGTCTCTAAAGCATTCAGGCCTTATTTTCATAATAATGAAAACAATGCTAACTGTTATTAAGACAAATCCCGAAGCTACCCCTACATGTATTACTGAAAACGAATGTCACAATGTTCATGAGTAATTAGCACCATGAAATAGAGCAGGTGGAGGAGAGAGTAGTGATCAGTAGTGATAGAAACACCGTCTTTTCAGAACGGTTGTAACTGCTTCAATACAAACTGACACTTCAACTCCACAGGGCATAAACCTAAAATTAACTTTTCAAATATTTTTAGCAATTACACTTCAACTGATTTTAACTGTAGTTTTATTTTTTCATCTATTTTTGTCATATCCACAGAAACTTCAGTCCCTTTAAGTGCTTCATCTTTAACTTCAGCTACACCTCCCATACAACAACTCACGTGCAAATGATTAACATTTTAAACCTCTCATAATGTTTGCTATTTTCTGCATAAGCAATGCATAAACAGATGAAGCAGGATGTGGTTGGAAGGCATGGAATAATACCTTGAGTTAAGATTTTGTCAAATTACTGTTTCCAAAGTGGCAATTACATGACCTGTGCACAGTGATAATAATGAATGGGTAGTATTCAGATCCAAAGAAACACCAAATACTGATCATTACTACTACAGAGGCAAGGCTGGTTCAATATAAAGCTCATTTCACACACAAATATGCTCAGCAAGCACGACAAATTAACCATTTGAATTTACCTGTTATTTAAGGTGTCACTGGACTACCTATACACATTTTATCATTCAGCATTTGCTGTATTTTCCTCAAAGACTGTATTTCTTCTTCCTGGAACAAGAGGTGTCTCTCCCTGTGGGAGACATCAAAGCAGCCCTGTCACCTGCACAACTAGTGAGTCAACTTCTGTTGTCTATCAGATTCACAGACTGCAGCAATGACACTCCACAAGACCACACACCTCCCTCTCCCCTCACATTTTCCCTCTTGAGAGATGCCGTCCTCACCCTGCTCCCTTAGTGCTCCTCTTTTTCCTCATCTTCACACGGTTTTCTCAACTTTCTACAGGTACCTCTCCTTCAGATACTCTCACTTCTACACCCCATTTACCAACATCATTTGACCCCCTTTGTTATCAGTTGTTTCATACACCACAGCTTGTTGTCATGCAGTGCACATCCCTCAGAGAGCAGTGTGAAATACCACTCTAAAGATAGACTGCAATACATCAGTCCCATTACTGTGGATGACTAATATGTCTAAATATCCACATCACAGAGACAATATATTGTAATAATGACCACAGCATAGATTTGACTTCTTCTCTGACAGTGCAAAGTATAATGTCATTATTTATTTGCACCTCCGTTGCAGGGCACACGTTTCACTTGTCTCAAAGGCTTAACCCTGAGAGGACTCACATCTCAGGTCTGGAAGATTCTTCCACCTCTGCTGTTTCCTATTCCTCACCTTCCTGCTACTTCCACTCTTCTCTTCTCAAAATGATATTTTGTCATTTCAATTCACATTATTCAAATACCTTCATAAATATTTATGGCGAGTTCTGCAATAGGAATGAAGGAGGAAGTGTGAGGGAGGCCAGTGGAGGCTTTCTACTCCCACATCCCTGGTCATGGAAATTATTCTATGCAACATCTGAATAGCAATTATTTGCGGCAAATGAGAGAGAGAGCAAAAGAGACAGGGAGAGAGAAAAAAGGCGAGAGAGTTTTAATTGGCAGTTGCCCACATTTACCAACCAAATTCCAAATTCTCCTCCAAAATTAGTTGCATTCAGTTAAAACTCTGAACAGTCTGTGCATGTGCACATTAATGCAGAACACTGCCAGCAGACAAATACTGTAACAAATGATGCTAAGGCTTTTGATTCAATGCTGGAGAGCATGCAGCTCCTGCTGAGCGAGGGGCTTTGATCAGAATCTACAGACCACTGACAAATTAAAGGAAAATCTGAATAAATGAGCAGAGAAACATAACGAATGTAGAGACTTCCACACAGGGATGTCAATGTAGGACATGATCAGACTGTCAGCAAGAGTAGTCTGTTGACAATTACATAGAGAGAGATACTACAGCAGGGTTGCAGTGCATAAAACTCTCATTACAAAGATGAATGCACATTTGAAAGTTTAGTGATGCAAAAACCATAGGCACTGGTCTAGTGAGTGCATGTGTGGTATACACCCAGAGAACAGAGCAGGCCTGAATGCTTGACTTGTACAGTGAGGGGATCTGGTGGTTCTGTTATGCTGTGAGGGGCATGGTTTGGATCCACTCGTCCCCTTCGAGGGAAGGGTCACAGCAAATCAATACAAAGTTATCCTGTGATGAAACATTTCTATCTTGATAGTAGTGATCTCTTTCCAGAACAACAATACTCCATAGGGCACAAGGGGTCACTGACTGGTTTGATGAGTATGTGAATCATATGTTATGGCCTTTACAGTCACCAGATCTCAACCCAATTCAACACCTATGGGGGGTTTTGGACTTGTTAGACAGTGCTCTCTACCACCATCATCAAAACACCAAAGGAGGGAATAGCCTTTCAAATTATGGTATTCCATCCATTGGTCTTCGTTTTGAGGATTGAGTCCATCTGATTTATTTGCCACATGTAAATAGTGTGTATACTGATCTGCGTGACATACTTGGTGAAATAAAGTGATTCTGAATCTGATCTGAAAAGTTACAGTTGCACATAAGTTGCATCTATATCTTTCAAATCTAAATTAAGTAATGTTTATATTCATCAAAAATGTGGATAAAATGATTTCCTGGTAACCTAACCCGGTGTGCTGACTGCCAAGGCAAAGGGGGTCACCCACCGTTTACCAGTTGGAAATAGCATAAACTGTTAAAGAGGCTAACCACAGGCTGGAGAAATATGGTAACTTCAGCATCTCTATCAGGTCACAGTCTGTTACTAATCACTGTTGCAAAAGAACTAAAGATTTTCTGATATGACACTGCCTAAGGTTTCATTAGGCACAAAACTCCACTAGAGGCCACAAGAGGGGAAACAAAAAAAACACTCACATATCATCTTTTAGGTGATGTGGAGCAAACCGTCGCTTATTTAAACACCCAGAGCAACATTGTCATTAATTTGGAGTTGTATTTCTGGTCATCTGATGAATGTAAGTCCAATATTCACTCTCCTTTTAGCTCTGTTTTTGGTTTCCTGAGGGAACTGTCGGACTCTTAAGCTGCTCAACACTTCACTATTTTCACCAACTGTGCTGTATGGTGCTGAATATGTGGCATGCAGGGTTTTTTGAAGCTTTAGGAACAGCTGTCTGCCGTCACTAGAAATACTGCTATGACAGCAGTGACAATGACCCAAAACTTTAAAGTTGTGGGTAAGCATTGAGCTTAAACTTGCAATTAAGCTCTGTACAGCCAAGGGAAGCTGCAGATTCAGGTGATAATCACTGAACAGGGAACTGTTGTTATCAAGATTAAAATAAGAACTATTTAGTTATTCTTATGGCCTAATTGATCGTGGTTAAATTAAATGTTGACATTAGTGGACAATGGGAAGCATCAAAGTCAATATTTACTCCAGAACAGTGACACACTACTTCCTCCTTTGGTCTGGTCTGACAGGGGTCATAATTCTTGGCCACTGGAGGACTTTGTCACTTAAACTTAGCTTGTCATCGCTGACCATTTGCTAAAACGACTGATGTTGCTTTTCTTTAGAGTCAAACCTTATCATACCTCTATGAACTGGTTGCATCCAAGGGGACGTCAGAATTCAGAGTGAGCAGTCTGAGGTCTAAAAATAAACACCTGGATCAGACAGGAATGGACTGCATTTATTTGGTCATTATTTGATTAGAGATTAATGTAATCACGGCTGATTAAATAATGAAAATAATCATGTAAGGGACAAACAGTTCTGTTGCATCAAATACCCATTAATCTCCCTACGCAGATTTTCAGGCACAGCTGCAACCATGTTAATGGGAGGTGTATGTGGGCTGTGATCTAAGTGGATCACTGTTAACAATTTCCACTATCCAACACACACACACACACACACACACACACACACACACACACACACACACACACACACAGTACCTTCTGACTATTTCTCCATTTCCTTGATGTTGTTTCCAAACAGAAATGCTGCATGAAATTAGTCGGAGTGGAACCAGTGAATCAGACCATTTGCCAGAATTAACCTCCTGAAAGGCTCGGAGAGGCAAATGTTATACTTGCTGAGAGGCCTACACTTATGTGTAAAAACAAACCTTGCTTGATGTACTGATTCAGAGATGAATGTGTCTGCAGACATATGCCTGTGTTGCTGATGTTGCTCAGTGGGGAAGAAGAAACTAATAGAGAATGGAACAAAGTCACCAGAGGCAGAAACCTGCAGGAGGTTTGACTGTTTTGTTCCATTTTAACATCATTAAACATTCATAAGCCTGCTGTGAACATGATAGTGAAGGTTTGGGTTTCTTCTTCTTTCTTTTTTCTTTCACCTGCACTGTCTAAAATTTAAGGATAATCATATACTTTTAAGATCACAGTACTTCATTTAAAGAATACTTCTTTAGGTATTGACTGCTTTGATCTTCCTTTAAAACTGTTTTTGTGTCTTTTAACAGCACATAAGTGTCTGATATTTCAACATCCTATCACTGCCAGACAATAACTGTATCATAGCACCTGTCTCAGTCATATAATAGACTGCTATGCCCACATACTGTGGCTTTTGAATCATCCATCTGACTCCTGTGGCAATGCCTCTGAGTAGATCAATATTTCTCTAATAGCTCATTGCTTTATGTGTGTTCTACTTCTAGGCACAATGCCAGCTCGATATCAGAACACTGTAGTGATCTGGATGGTAGTGATCACAGCACAACTAACATCCTGTTCAAAAAATTCTCTCACCTATCTAAATTACAAAGTAGGTTTTTTTTAAAGGACTTCTTCATCATAACAACTCATTTTTCTTTTCTTTTCATCCCAGTGGTTAAGCTCAAATTTAGGCAGTTAAAACTGCATGGTCATGGTTAAGGCTTGAGGAAGATTGCTTTTACTGTCTATAGTGAAAGGAACAAAATGTCAGCTGTTGGTAGATGGAGTGCGATCGTCTTCTCCAGTGTCAAAGCTCGTACTGTATTTCAGGTTTCACTGCAGCATTAGAATGTCACACAACTTCTTGCTTTGACACTAAATGTCTAGACAGCTTATCTGAAGCTGTTTGAACAAGTAAACAACTGACTGTGAATGAGTGTGACTGACTGTTACCCCTGTTCAATATTCATCTGTGCCTCAAAATGTTGGACATGTGAAGAGGCTGATCAAGTAGGAGCGTACATCTTTGCTATGTTCTTTATAAAAGCCAACCCAGCTTAACAGGTTTTAGTATTGTGTTATATCGTAGAACATTTGGAATTTCCTAAATTGTTTAACTCACATATTAGGTTGGGTGTGATTTGTGCCTGAGCAGAAAGTCGGTTAAGACTAGATTAATTCTTTCCTTGCTTGATTATTCAGCATGTTGTACAATGACCAATTAGCTTATGGAAGCTGTAGGGTTGAAAGTCTGCTTCAGCTTCACTAGCTGTGCTTTTAACATAGTCTGACCAATGCCCTGCATGGTACAGTATGTATATGTGCAGTGTCCCTTGCCTTCCAAATTAATTTCAACCATAAAAGGAAAGATGTGATACAGTGAGCCATGAGGTACCAGTTTAACTATGCAATGTATTATTCAAATGAAAATATTGTCTAATAAGGCTTGCCTCAGCGTGTTAGACCACAGTTTCATGGTTGCACATTTCTGACACTCACCATCCCATATAATCCTCCAAAATATTTCCACACCTGTCCTTGTTCAAATGAATAGGGGCATAACTTCAAATGCAAATTGCACTGTCTGTGAATATTCTCCATGACAGCAAATGGCAACATAATGGTCAGTTAATGGGTTTGGATTACAACGATGTTTTTATCCCCCGCAGCTGTGCATGGAGGCAGTCTGTCAGTAGCTATATAAATTTGGTCTACCAGACTGACCCGTATTGCTTTGCATTCTGTCAGGCATCTGGTATTGTCTGGCATTTTTTAGCTGTCTGGCAAGCTACTCTAGCTCAGCTTCCTGGAGGCTTTACGTTGGCCCCTGCTGCCGTAGACTGTTTGATGTTTAGCAGTCCATGGCTATAATGACTCTGTCCTTAAGGCTTTGAGGAATCTATTGTGAAATTTAGTCTGGGTACAATACACATTTGTTCATGTAGGTTTTGATATAAGTAGGTTTACAGAATATTAACAGAATTAGCTCACAATACAGCTAATATGTTGGATTAAAGTTTGCTCACAGAGAGGAAACCGATAAACAGAGAAAAGACACCAATAATATATTTGACTACAGTAGCTCCAGTGTCCTTCGTGGTTGGTCTATTAAAGTGAAAACTCAGTGTAGCTAATTTACAACAACGCTAATATCCTCAAGACAGAAAAACTAATGTTAATGTGCTTGGAGTCCATTAGTGCACTTCCTTAAAATGACTGCTGGCACAACATTCTGTCTGTTTGACAGCTCTGAGGCTTCATCCACAGTCCTTACAGCATCAACATCAGAAGTTCATTTCAGAAACCATGAGAACATTTCAGAGTGTCAGTTCAGCTGAGATGTAAATAGAGTACCTGATGTGTGCCCTCATTTAACATAGCACTGAAAGTAATGTCAAAGTGTCATGAAAATCTACCAGCACCCACAGTAATAAATGAGTTTGATCAGTCAAGCAAAAACTTAATATGCTGCCTTTTCCTTTATCAGAAACAAATAGATTGATTGTAAATATATGCATGGTATATATACTGTATGGTATGTAGTATATATTTCTGTTTGGACAGTCAACAAATCCATTGCTTAATCATGTCAGTGAATTTCCAATACAAATGTCAAAAGAAAGAAACAAAGGGTTAAAGGTGAAATAGGTGGAGAAGAGTGGAGGGAGGGAGCAGGAAGGAAAAACAGTGAATGATAATAGATGAGAAAAGTGTCCTGGTTACCCCAGCTTCCTTTTAATATGAAGTTCTCATTCAATCAAGCTATAAATCTTTTCGTCTGACCTACAAGTCTGCTGTCTCCATCACAAGTCTCACCCTACACACACACACACACACACACACACACACACACACACACAGACACACACCCACCAAGAAGCAGAAATAGTCAATACGCACATTTTTTCATAACACTTAAAGAGACTTCTTAAACCATAATTTGTTTTTGATTATTTGATAATGTAAGCCAATATCTGAGCTTCAGCTCTCCAGTAGCCATCTATCTGTCTCAAACTGTTGCTAATCAACTACCAGAAGGCCTAATTAAATTATACAACCAAAGTGCTCCAAGGTTCAACTCCTGCACTGACAGGGATCAGAGGTGGTTTGATTTCCCACTGAAACCACAGTCAACCACTCAGCTTTAGTGTCCCCACAGAGACCGGCAGCCATTTTCTTCTTAGTGAAGGGCACACTTAGTTTCCACAAGTTAAACAATTTCCCGTGGACTTAATGACATCGTAACATGTTCTGACAAGTTTTTTTTTTTTTTATATATTCATTAATTAAAAATACACATCAGATTATTAAAAACTGTGGAATAAGAAAGTAGGGGGGGAAAAAGTACAACCTGCAGAACATCGATACATCTTTTAAAGCTTTTAACTACCCTAATTATAATGTCCATCTATGGAGACCACCATTTAGTAAAGTGGGTTGAATCATACTATATTGATTATCTGTGCTGCTGCCTGGCCTCCACTAGTACAGACAGTCTAAAGGGCTTTACCTTTAACCTGAGAGAGGCAGAGAGAGAGAGACAAAGGATCCCTGAGGGTACAGTGATTGACTTTGGCTTTGATTCATAAACACTCAATAAGTTACTGCAGGAAAGAGGTGCCCACTGGCCAACATCACATTCATTCACTGTTTAGAAAGGTGAGAAGCTACACAATATGCTCTGTGATGTCAGGTACACATACCTACAAGTGGTAGGATCCCTTTTCTTCCAGGCCAATGTTAATTTTTATTGTTAAATTTGAAGAGATTTGCATGTTTGACAATCGATGCTTAATTTCTTGGTGGCACGAAATTATACTCAGCATAGTTACAGTCATCATACCCTCATATCCTTACTGGTCTCTCACTGATGTAACTCCAATGTGAGAAACAGACAGTATAGCACACGGCCCTCTTCTGTCTACATATCCAGCTATGAGGCTTCAACAGTCTGAGAAAAATCCTCTCTGAGTTTCCAGTGCTGCGTCATACTGCTGCAGGAGGGACAGAACATATAGAGAGAGTTTTGTGCTAAAAAGATGTGGGTCTTGAAGACACCCTGATTTGTCGAACTCAGACTGTTGAAGCCCTCAATCAGGTGAACTTTAAAACACATTTTTGCAGAATATGTAAGGGTCCGGGGCTCTCTTTAGCTGTTCGGGTGCTGAGCAGGTAGTTTACCGTTGGTTTTCAGAACTTATTTCCTGAAAATGGTGGTTTGCTATGGTTAAACATGATGCTATGACGGCAGAGTGCCAAAACCATAGTCATACAAATGAGTTGAAACTAAGCCAAGAGGAACTGCAGATTGAGGTGATACCTCGTATGTTCACCACTGAACAACCCCTTCCTCCTCATCACATTGTTTCACACTCGTCATATCATAATGTTAATATAAATAATATCAATTATAGCTGCTTTCAGTCCAATGCACCAGTATCCTCATAGTGAGAAAGCTGTGCCCTGTTGCCCTGATGGCAAACTCAGGTCACCCTCTCTCTCCAACTGAATTCTGTGGTTTGAGTTATGTGCCTGTTTGTACTTTCTGTATTATCAGCCTATTTTAGTGTTTTCTGACACTTTCAGTCATATCAGACTGTTCACATGTTACTGTTAATGCAAACCTGCTGTTGAGCAGGAGGCTTCACTGTAAGCAACTATAGAAATGTAATTCATAATAGAGCTTTGTTGGCTGTGATTATTCTTTAAAAAATAGTCAAAACCACAATGGAAATATTCAGTGCTACTTGGTCAGTGGATCCATTTTAAATATTTGCAGGAGGAACAGAACAACAGAAGCAGGAGCTGTGTGATGGAGAGCAGAGCCTTACAATGGTTTGTGCTAGGTAGTTGACATTCAACACGCTATCAAGGTAAATGACTTATCTTACACCTTTGCTGTGTGGAAAACCATGCACTCCAGGCCAACATGGCTGATTGGCTATGTTGCCTGCGGCTCAGGTCTGTGGAAAATCCAGCATGAGATGAAATGAAAAACTGCATTACAGTGACACAGCCAATACAGAACGCTGGAGTGATTACATCTAATTAAATTAAGTCTTTCCATGTGAATATTTTAAAAAAGAACCATCCTTTTAATAAAATATAAGGGGGACAACTGTAATGCACACACCAGTACTACCTTCCACCACTCAACACAGTATACTGTACATGCATACTGTAGGCCAGACCTCGAAGCCCCACTTTACCTTCTTCTTCCTTCATCTGGGCTAATATGTGCAAGATTCTGACTAAACACCATCTCTCCAGAATTGAACTGAAGCTCACCCTGAATCCATCGTCTATCTTTTTCCTCTGAGTAAACATCAGTGAGTTCACTGAAAGAAAACCCAATTTGGATCTAGTTGTTTTACCAGTAAATCAAAGAGGAAAAGTAACCCTGTCTTCATCTCCCTCTGCTCAGGCAGACGCCTCTTCAGTGCTTTATCTTCTGATCCCTCTTATTCAACCGTTGGCTTATTAGATACTTTGGCACTATCTGTCTAAGTAAGTAATATCCCCTTTTTATTCTTAATAAAACATCAAAAGCTCCTCTGCTATACAGTATCAGGACATAGAGAAAAACACTCCTTCATCCCTACCATTATAGCTAGATCCATTTTTAGATAAGAAACCTCCTCCATTTCCCCCAGAAGACTACATACCTCAAGCTGCCTGATGATTTTCTTCAGACCAGGAAATGCAGAGAATCTCAGACATTCAAGCGTGAACCTGCAGCACTTTAACACTTAGAGAGGAATACAATATCTAAATTAATTATACAGTAGATGTGCAATCTGTGTGTTTTATCCGAGACTGTATATAAAGATTTTATTCTAAGCTTTCTTTTCACTGTCTCAAAAGAAGCTGGTCCTAAAGGACACCAAACACCGTGATTTGCCTTGGAAAAAACTACAATGACACAAAAGTCTCCTTATGAATATATTCAGTAGAAATGTAGAGGAGTTACTTGTCTGTATTCCTCTATGCACACTCCTGTTTAGTTTAGTTTTAGGTCCTCATGTCTATTGTAGTTAAAGAGTTATAACAGCTGTACTTTGAATTAGGATAGCTCCCATCTCTTTTCTTCATCCCTCTGGATTTTTTCTACAGATCCTTCCAGACACGCACTTTACTAAGTCAACGATCTAGAAAATGTACAACTCAGAATATCTGAGCAAGAGCAGGGCTCAATTTTACATGAATGTCGCCTCAGCAATTCTGTCAGCAATTGTTCTGCCAGCAGCTGTACGTGAGCGGCGTAAAGGCCACTGTCTGTAAGCATACACAAGGTTAGAAACTTTACATTACTTTATTTTTTTATATAATGAGAGGGAAAATAAGCTGACAAAGATAAAGCAGTGTAATTCATATTAATGTAATCTTGCAGCTAACACCACTTTGCAATGCTTGTTTTTGAGTAGTCGACATCAGATGTGACCAATGACCACATCTGACTTCTTTACTGCACTTTTACATTTAAATAAATGTAGGAAAAATAAAATAAAATACATATCTATGAACATTTACAATATTTGGTAAACAACGAACTCAAAGACTATCAGTGAGCAAAAAGCAATATGACTATTACCATTCCATCCTACACAAACACAACAGAACAAAGCAGAGATAGAAAGAGAGAGAGTTGAAAGTAATGACATTTATGCATGTTTGGATCTTAAAGGTGTTATTTGTATTGTTGTATATTTATACTTGGGGGCAAATGCCTGTCTGATTCAAATATCAAACTCCAAAAGAGAAGTGTAGCCCTATGTTCGCTGTTGTCAGAACTCCAGTCGCAAGTCATGTGGAGCAAATTGACCTTTGAAGTCAGGAGTCAATATTTTCTCTCCCTCTGTTTTAACTAAGGGTTACTGGACATGAGTAAAGTAGACAAGAAGTTGATTTCCAAATATTACATCCTGTCAAATGTAATTAGTCATAAAAAGGCTGAGCTGCTTCCGGATTACATTGGTGTTGATAAAGCATTTACCTGCAAACAAGTTTTCAAAATCCATCATTTATGTTGCCTGAATGGGAACCGAAAATGCTAACTCACTTTGTCTTCATCCATCGCTTCTCCTGTGTGGCCCTTATTTTTCAGCTAGCTGCTGTCCTCCAGCAGTTGCCACCCGTCGTGAGAAGAAAAAACAACCTATCTAGACCTGTCAGTGTCACGAGGAACAGACTACTGATTGAATGTGTCCTCACAGGAACATGTGAAGAAGATGAGATGTGTGTCAAAAGCCATCTAGTAGGGATTACTGAACCCGCAATGTGCGGGTTCCATGCGCGAGAGAGCTTTTGTCTCTCTGATTACCTCATGCTGCTCAGCTCTTCATTGTTCCCATGGATAAGTGTGACTTGTGCTGTCCCATCAAAGGCAACCAATATTTAGAATGAGCAGATGTGGCTCACAGGAGACTGTCCTCCTTTCCTCTCATATAAAAGTCTGTGTCACACACAGACACACACACACACACACACACACACACACACACACACACACACACATGTCACACACACACAAGTTTCAGCATTCTTGGTTCGTGTGAAAGTTCATTCATTGTGTTATTGTATTTGATTAGCTATGTATGTGTAGCACCCTGAACTGCAAATTGCATTTTTACTTAAAGAATATACTATTTCCATGTGAGGAACTGAATACATTTTCTAATATAATTCAGACATTATTCAGATTCAGAAAAATACAAAAATACAATTTCTTTGTAAGAGACTATTTTTTATTTAAATATTGAAATGAATTACCAGGGCAAGGATGCAACTTGGCTTTTATCTCATCTACATAATTTTTGTTTACAGAGACCAAACAACACATAAATACTAATGAAAAGGCTTTAACTTTTAGTTTCTAAATCACCTGTGATACTGGTGGTTATTGAATTCGAGGTATTAAGGTATTAAGTTTGTATACTGCTTCATATCGAAGGTTGAAAACAGCGTGATGCAAAACATGCGCCAAAGTTGTCTGCTCCTCCTCTTCTATGAACATATGAACATATATGAACTAGAGCAGCTTAGAGCTCATTAACAAGCTGTAGATACCGAATACAAAACCAATGAAGAACTATGGACAGAGACACACGCAACAAGGCCACAACTATGCTGGAGGCAACTGACAAAGCTAGCAAAAGATACCCAGATGCTCACATGTTCGACTGGTATGACAAGAATGCACACAATTTTATTTCACAGCATCTCATGCAGGTATGAGTCAACAGGCAAATTGAGGCTAACACGGAAATAAAAAAACTGTAATAATGAAACCAATAAATAGCTAAAAATAGATTTCCGAAAACAATGATTTATCATTGTACTTTTCCATGTCATCATATCACTGTCAACTTTCTGGTGCACAAGAACTGTGTGGTCAGAGCTTAACTGCCGTTATTTAACCACTTTGGTAACATGTTCCATTTCACAGTTGATTTTACTAAAGCATAGTCAAGTCACATAGTTTTTCGGGGTAAGGACACCCCAACAAACTAAGCCCAAAGCCTTTGTTTATTAGCAATAGCCCATAGAGGCTATACAGCTGTGTACTCAACCAGAATACACAGATTCAATACACTCACAGCATGGAAGTAGAGCCAGTGTGTGTTTGAGTGTTTGTATACTACTTCTTAGCATTCAGTGTTGTTCTGTCTCTCTCTCCTGGCCTCCCTGCCTGCTGTGTCTCCTGCTTAACCTCTGTGCATCACATCCACTCCTGAAGCCTCTGCTGACACTGTGGACAAACCCAAAACACAGCCAGCATGACCCTTATCATCACAACAGCAGACCCTGTCCACATCTGTGCCACAGCATATGCTTTAGAGTGTGTCTCTGTTCTCTGCATGAACGTTTTCTTCAGTACGGAGCACGACACACTCGACAAGCAAATCAGCAACACAGGTAACTCCAGATCTGCTGTTGGAAAATTGTACTCTGCTCTTACACCTGCCTTGTTTACGTGTTTCAGAAGATAATGGCACATACTGAGTCTTATTACCCAAAATAAAAGCCATTTAAAGTGATCAAATGACTGAACTCTGCTATTTTTCTACACAATTTCACTTTTTTGCTGAGCACAGATAATAACAGAATATCTCACCTTGGTAGTGGTCCTGGATTATACAGCATCCATCGACTCTGTGAGTCCATACAGCACTTCATCAACAAAACCCACTCTACTGACTCAAGGAGTACATTTTCGGCAGGTAGACCTAAGATTGAAACATGTCCCCATCAAGACTTACTAACATTTTTATGGCCAAGATATACAGTGTGGGACCTAAAACATCTCTTGTGTAAGCAGGAACATTTTTTCATTAACAGCAACATTTGGCACACACTCTCTGCCTCTTTCATGGAGGACTCCATTGCAACAGTGACTCCACCTGCTCCCTTCAGACAACTTAATCAAGTAGACAAATAGAAACCATGATAGCAATGAGAACCCGTTAAACCTGGTGATTGCATAGAGAAATGAATTGAATTTTGTCTTTCTTTGTATATAATACTGCTATCAGTACCACAACAGGGTCTGCATGGACCCTCATGGACTTTGACCTGATTGGCATGATGAGCCTAAGAGATCAAAAGTCATCTTGAAGTACTAATCTTGCACCACATTTCTGACAACCACTACAGTTGTTGAGACATTCACTTAAAACTACAAATGTGTCCTCATGGTGCAGAAAGAAAGTCAGAGGATCAACAAAGTCATTAGATTCACCATCTGAGCATGAATGTCTGTAAGACTTGTGTTATGTTGATATTGGATATACCTCAGCAGGACAAGGAAAACTTTACCTGCTGCTTGTGCCAGAGGAAAAGTCAGTGATCTCCACAGTTACAGCAATCCTTGCTACCACTGACAACTGTAAGGTACCAAATTGCAGGGAAATTCCATCTAACAGTTGTCCAGATATTCCAGTAAAGTCAACATGTGAACCTGATTTAGAAAAGCAGAAGCAAAGTTATGGAACCATGTGCATCCCAGAAGGAATAAGAATATCTGCACCACATTTTATTAATGCTAAAGGAAAAGACAAAGATCACAAAAAATGTAGGAAGACTGTAAGAAACTATGAATGCCTGTACAAAATGTGTGTGTGTGCGCGTGCACGGTGGTATACTTTTAATGTCAGTAGTAATTCCAGAATTCCTGCTCGTGGCACTACAGGAAAGGCAGAGGTAACCCAAAGATATTAGGAGTCATCCTCTGGGGACCACCATCTGTGCAAAGTCACTTCACAATTTATCTTATAGTTGTTGAGATATCCCTGTCTGGACCAAAGTGGTAATTCAATCCGACGAACAGATCAATATTCTGAAGCCATGATGCTAGAATGGTTAAAATAATAGTATGACGCCTTATCTTCAAATTAAGTGTATGTGTGCGTGATATTTCATTCTGCAATTGGTAAACGAACTGCTGTACTGGCACCCATATAGTGTCAGGCCCGCCACAGCAACAGTTTGGTATACTGTGAGTACCATTACTCCAGTACAAAATGATACAAAGGGATGTGGTGAACAGGAGTTTTGCCTCTCATCCATTGCTGCTTTGGCTTAGAAGGACCAGTGGTGTATAATAATGATTCAATTAGACTGGATCACATATTTTGTCATGAACCTTTAAGGGAAAATCACATATTATACTAAACCGTAGATGCCTCTGTGGGTCATTTAAGCCTCATGGGGTTCTATAATGCAGTGTAATCTAATTTGACTGACTATGGAAATGCCTATACAGGGTTGCACAAAAAGCCACTTCCATAATTGCTACCCTCTACAAACCTTTGAAATCTATTTGTAGAAATCAGGCCATGATTTTTCATTTTAATGCATCACAAGAACATCTCCTGTAGCAAATACTATAGCCCTTGTGTTTGTTATGTGGAGAGATTCAGGACATCATGTAATCTTTCTGACACATGACACATCTTTCATATTTTCTGCTGATCCTAGAAATTTCTGCTTCAGTATAATCAGCTGCTTATATTCTCTGTAACAGATCATAATTATATGGTGAGTTGATGCCAGCTGCTTTATCTTTATGTTCATTTTCTTCCTGTTGGTACACATGTGCTCCTCTAAACTACAGAGATCATCTGTGCAATACTGATTTTATTGTTATAAAGAGATCAAAATTACTTTCAAAACGGGACTTGCAGTACATACTCTACTCAGCTGCTGCTTTTTCCTTGCATTAAGCATTTTGTAAACATTTAATCAACCCAGGATGGACTCTGTTTCCGCACAATCAATAACAGGGCGAGAGCTGTATTCCATTCAGTCTACTGGCTAGTTCAATCTGACCAGAGCCAATCACAGTGAGAGCTGAATGTCAATAGTCTGCTCCCGCTCTTTCATTCAGGGAAACGAATAACTAGTAATCATGCCTGCCTGTTGTCTTTCCTTTTTTTTTTTTGGGGTGAAGAAGAGCCATTGCAGTGAAATTGTCCGTGGAAGAGAAACATGGCCTCATTCTGCCGACGAATTCAGATAAAGGGGAGCTGGGGCTCAGAGATTAATAAGTCAGGTCAGGCATCCCTGTACTGACACACAGTTTCCTTTGAATCTACAGTTCATAACAAATGATGCCAAGGGCGGATGAGTCATGTATTCTGGACTGCAGAGGGATGAAAGTACTGCCATGCCTGAAACCACCATGAAAATACTGTTTTAAGTCTGATTTTGAAGCTGAAACCATAGTAGAATGGGAAAAGCAGACTGTGGAAAGACTGATACACTTCTTGGGTTCAAAGCCTCATTAATAACCAAGACACACACGCACACACACCTTAGGTAAACTCTGTGCCTGTAATCCCATACCGATTATTTATTAGAAAACAGAGTATCTTCAGGTCTTTCAGAGATGCTGGCCTGCAGTGGTGGTCCTGCTGCTCACTCCCTCCACTGTTCTGTAACATGTGACTGGACTCCAGCAAAACTCATTCTTCTTTCTTTACAGATTTACAGCTACAGAGCAACAGCCAGAGTGTTTTATTGCTTCTTATCAGCTTTAGCCCCTACAGCAGCAGTCAAACAGCATCTCTTAGATCTGATACTTATCCACAAAAAGTCAAAAAATGAATGCTCCGTGGCTCAGTGCTGAGATTAGCTGCTTTCTCTAAAGTCTTGGGTTTGAATTTAAAAAATGTGACTGTATTTGAAATGCATGAATTTTTGTTTTAGATCTCTCCTCCAAAGAAAATTAGAAAAATCAGAGGTTGAACAATGTAGCTGAAAAACATTTTTGTTTCTGACTAATATAAACAGTCTCGGGGGAATATGTCATCACTACCTGCACACACATGCACAGAATCTGTTTTCATTTAATCTATAGTGAATAAACACTACAGTGTTTATCAATTAACTACTACTATGATATCTGTGCACTGCTGCAGTATAACTGTATGTACTGACTGGAGACCCTCTTAGACAGCAGAAAAATGACAAAGTGATTCTGTCACAGTCTAAAGTCCTGAGACGGATGATGTGTGTAACCTTTTCCTGCAATCACTATTATGGACTGACCACATTAATCAACAACTGTACACTTAGTGGAAACACACCGATATATGTTTATCAGCATCAGTGACTAATGGCAAATTACTTAACCTATATGCCGATAGCTGATGCCAACCCATGCTATTTAATTATGTTGCTAAGCAACACACTGTGCCTTTGCAAAACCCTTGTGGGAGTGTGTTAGTAGGTATCAAACAGAGTAGCACCATTATGCTATCAAGCAGGACCAGGAAATTATTGATCGGATGCACATATAAACATTTCCGCATTAAGATCAAAAGATTGTGGACATTTTCCTTGCAGTCTCTTTCTCTCCCTGCTGCTCACCCCCTCTTTGAAGTATGATCCTCTTTATGTGTGTGATTAAATCTCCAGGCTTTTGTGCGCATGCATAATCACAACAATATACGCAGCATGGGTTCAGAAGAGATTCATGAATTTCTGAATTAAAGTTGAGGTGAGCAGACTGTAGTAAACAGTCCACGTATTCTATATTCTTATGTGATTCACAATGAGCTTTAAATCTTCAGTCTCAGCAGGAAAGATGTGAGCAGTAAATCTGTGAAGACTGATGATAAATTCTCCAAGTAGATAAATATCATTGAAGAGAACAACTAAATTATTCTATGCCACAAAGCATGAATATGATTAATATATAAAGGCTGATGCAGACTCACAAATAAGGTTCAACCCTGTAAGCACATGCTCCATTCTCACCTTCCAGACCAAAATATCACTATTTCACTTTACTGAGTAACTGAGAGTACACTTGATGAGATCTGAAGGGGCTGAAGGGCATGTTTGTGTCACTGCTATTAATCTGGAGTTCACAATAGCTTCCTACAGCCCAGTGGAGTGGATCATTGTAACTGAGCGGCTTCAAGCTCCAGCAAGCCCTAATACATCCCCCGCCAACACACACCCAAGGTGAGTTTTGAAAAAAAAGGAAAAAAAAGGGCTTATCTGGGCTCCATGAAAGATGACAAATATCATTACCAGACTGTTGATTAAGAGAAGTAGTAGGGTGGAGGAGGAGAGGGTGGAGAACGATGAGGGAAAGGGTGTTGAACACGAGAGATGAGATGAAAAGGGCAGAGTGAGCGAAGAAAGACGAAAAAAGAAAAAAGAAAGGAAAAATGGCTGCGAGGGGCTTATTTGCTGCACAGATTTGCATGGTTCTAAAATAGAGCTCTAATTTTGATCACAGTCAAATTCTCTTATCTATCTTACATATATCCAGCCCTACTTGCAGGCCCTATAGGCTCACATCTGTAAATGTCAGATTAGACAACATACTGATTTTGCTGGTCTTAGAGCCTTACAAGTAGTAAGGTGTAGTTTGTCCTGAAAGTAACATTAGCAAAGGTTTTCAAACTGTACTCTCTACTGAGATGAGACGGTGTTAAAAATCACACTTCTTTTCAGAGTTATAACTCAGTCAAGTCTACACAGACATAATACATTTTTTCTGAGGATGTCATTATATCCATTGTGAATGAAGCTCAGAAATTATAGAAAAAAGGTACTCCCTATAACTCCAGAGCTTGCCTGATAATCATCACATTTTAAGTTTCAAGTTTTCTTCACAATCAAAGCAACTCAGTGATGTACACTGCAAAAAGGACGTGCTAGTGGCTAATTCTGCATACTTCTAATGGTACTGATTTGAGGTAGTAACAAGAGATAAGGTCAGGGGGTCCCCACATATTCAAGATTTAGGCGGACCATTAATATCCACAGCATTAAACTGGAATTCCCCCACGAATCTTTGAGATACCCTCTTATGGATCAAAGGGATATTTTCTTTATCATCCTCTGGATCAAAGTGTTGGATGGATGAATGAGCTGACAGATATCACCATCCTTAGGCCCCACTTGCACTGCAAAAAGCACAAAAGTACTTCCTAGAGTGATGCAACAGTCTTGAGGATGATGGGAAAAGAGTGCTGCTCACATCCCAGAATTCAATATGAAGTAAAGAGCCATACAGCTCCAGCTCAGCAGTTGTCTTCAGAGACAGAGATAACCCTGCAGCTAGCTGAAAATGACACCCCGCTGAAGATGCACTGCTTTACCCTCCTATAGCGTAATGGGATTATCAATTCAGCTGCTTTGAATAAGAATCATATTATCTGTCAGTGCTAGAAGAGATATTTCAACAAAGGCAACAAAGGTGCAGAGTATCAGAATGCTCAGATAGAGGCTAATGATGGTCGATGGGGACATTACCAAAAATAACACACAACAAATGAACTTTTAACAAAGCACATACACTGACGGCACACACATTCGCACTGCTGCTTTTTTTTGGTCTGCAATCAAATCTAAACCTGCAGCTGGTTATTTTGAACAGTGGTTTCTTTGTCCTTTCTCTTGATTTAAAGGACGAATGGTAGCCAATTAGAACAAGTATTTTCTGTGGAGATGGTATGACGGCAATCTACTGCACTGAAAATCTCACTCCTTCACCTCAATCGACCACTGTCTGTTTCACACTCAAAGACACACGCACTAACAACCATCACACAAGGCCCATGCAGAGATTAATGTCCTTCCTCTGTTACTATCTTCAAAAGTCCATCTTCTGCTGGTTCATGTTAATCATCGTTGTAACTTATAATTATCTTAAGGTATTTTTTAAACTTCCAAATGTGCCATCGTTGCATTTTATGACTCACATTCACAGAAGACAGAAATGTATTGTACATGTATAATCAAATCAAATCAAATCTGTCCCAAAGGTGAAAAAAACCCTCAAAACCTATTTAAACCTGATGCTTTATGATGCTTTAAAAGGCCTAAAAAGGCTAATTTGCAGTAATCCACTGGATCAAAATGTCTTGTCATATGATTATCACACTCATTAAAACAACTGTTAAGTGTGAGATTTACCCATCAAATCAATGATAAGCCCACAGAAGGCTTTTAGCCTCTGACTATATGAGAAGACATTGCATTTTTGCCTAAAAAGAACTCAGAACTCATCTGTTTCAGCAGAGCTTTTACATTCAACAAGCTTCAAAATAAAAAGACTGTTGATGGACCACTGCAACCTTCAGCCTTCGTGTACTATGAGAATGTTATCACAGAACAAAACTTGAAAACTGAGTAAAACTCTCCACAGACAGGAAAATGCAGTTAAAATTAATCAACCTGCTGCATTTCTTTGTTCTTCCTTAGTTTTGACAGAATTTGGATTTCAAAAATGCTACTTTTTCAAATGTAAAAATTTGTAGCAAGCTAACCTCCCTCCAAGGACATTTTACTCCAGATTCTTTAATACGTAGGTCTGTTGCTAATAGGAGACCTCCATCAGCTCTGTTTTGAATGTTCAGCAGGAATATATTCAGATGGCAAAGCTAAATGAGGCTGTAGAAAAATGACAACAAATTCCATTTCCAATAATTAATGCCTACTGATATTAATTAACAGTCAGTGTGCTCCATGCTCCAGGTTATTGTGGTAGTGTGAGTTTGGGGTTAGCCATGCCCCCTGGGGAACTGGCACACATATATTAAATGCAGCCATTATTAATATTACTTGATACACCTGTTGGAAAAGTCAAATGTCCATTATGAGAAAGGTCTTTTTACAAGATCCAAACAGGTGCAGCTGCAAACAAATTGCTTTCACACTTTGATTGTGTGAGAGCATGCTATACTGTACTGTACACTTTTTACTGTTGTTCATGCTAGCAGCATAAAGAGTGATTACATCTTAAAGGAAAAATGAAAATGAAAATAAATACATTACATTTTTGCTATAGCATCCATAGAGCTACACATATGCTTAAAACATGTCAGTTCAATTTGCTGTGAAGGCTAAATATAATTTTCTTTTTTCTTCTGTTTGCAAAGAATGAAAGTGAAGAGAGCACAGTTTAGCACTAAACTGGTGAGTCACTGCTCCTTCACTGTACAGACAGAATACTTTGGCAGAAATACAGCATCTGGGGTCATGAACAGCCAACAGCATCTAGCTGACAGCAGGCGAAGAGAAGCCATGAGAGTAATCCAAAAATTCCCCTGATGCAAAGCAACACACATTTTTCTAAAATACCTTATGAAAGCGAAGAACATTATGTACTTAGTGATTCATCCCATCTTTTAGGCTGATGTCTGTACTCAGTATTCAGTCTGTGAAACCATCAAGCATCCATACAATCTCTCTGTTATTCTGCAATTAAGTGTGTATCCTGTTTGTCCTTGTACATCATCTTCTCTCATCTGTCCTTTCTTCATTCCATCCTGTCCTCTTTTATTCCTTCACATGAATAGCATTCTATAGGAATGGCTTTTTGAAGGTGGGAGCTGCTTATTTTGCTTTGACCAGGCACCAGCTTCAGATATGAGACACAGGAGCATATATAGACTAAAATTCAACAATGTCCAAACTGACATTTAAAAAAAGAAAGAAAGAAAAAAAGAAAAAAAAAAGACATCAAACAGGATTTCTCTGCGTGAGATGGCATCCTGTGGACACAGCAGGTAAGAAAGGGGATGGGATGGATAGAAGGAAAAAAAAATAGAAGAAAGCTGAGTGCCACGAGCATCTGACATCAACTCGGACTACCATTTAAGTCTACAGAGAATGGAGAACATTTTACCTCAATAAACCAAACCAAGGCTGCTTTATAAATTCATGTTTGATCATGCATGGCAGCACAGTAACATACTTGTGTTGCAATGTAAGGCCAGGTAATATAGTAAGTGTCAAAATGACTGTGAATGCCATTTAAAAGACAAATGACATATGGGATTAATGGAGATGAAGTATGGTTTAAGAGCCCTCACACAGGTCAACTGGCATGTTGCCTGCATAGAGTAATGGATTGTAGGTTTTGGGGCGTTTTGTCATTGTTTGGCTCCTTTTTCTAAGCAACTGTTTCTTCTTAATATCCAGCAGAATACGGTCTAGACCTTCTTCAGGCTCTGTACTTCAGCACATTCAATTTGAAGTAAAACAATGGATACAACATTAAAGTTCCAAGTCTCAGCTTTAATTTAAGTAGGTTTACACACTCCTCTCCCAGCGCTTCACTGCAGTTACTTTCAGCTCCTGCTTGTTGTGGGGTCTCTCTGCCTTTAGTCTGGTCTTCAGCAAGTGGAATGTAGTTCAGTCAGACTGAATATCAGGTCATTGTGACATTCCACCTCTTCACCTTGAATAGCTCTTTGGTTGTTTTGGCCGAATGTTTAAGACTGTCCTGCTGAACGATGAAATGTTGCCCGATGAGTTTTGATGCATTTGGCTGAATCTCTTGCACAGAATGCTCATATTTACTTCTTTATTCATCCTGTTGCTTCAGTGAGCAAAGAATCATCGATAAATGCCACTGTATGGGTTCCACTGGAAGCCAAACATGCCCTATCGATAACACAACCACTATGTTTGACAGATGAGGTGGTATGCTCTGGGTCATGAGTTCATTTATTCTCCACTCTTTAATCTTTCCATCATTTTGAAAGAGGTTGATTTTGTTTCATCAGTTCATAGAGCTTGGATCCAGAACTCTACTGGTTTCTTTTTGCATTCTCATGTGAACTGCAACCAGACCTTTCTGTTTCTAAGGTTTACCTGGGGTTTGCATCCTGTGGTGAGTCCTCTGAGGTTATGGTCATAAAGTCTTCTCTTGATCGTTGACAAGGAAACATGTACACCTACATCCTGGAGAGCATTCTTGACTTGCTGTGCAGTCATAAAGGGGAAAATGATTGTCCAGTCAAACGCAAGACTTGTGCACCTCAGGAACCAGGTTGTTTGCCTTTTTCCATTTCCCTGTGTGCACCTGAGCATCACCAGGGAAGGATTGATGTCTAGGGGTTGAAGAATTCAGGCAGTCATTTACTACAAAGGTTTTTCCATAATATATTACATCTGATGATTTTATATTTGTCCAGTTACTTTTGAACCCTTTAAACCTGAACTATTCTATTTTATTTCAAATGTGCAGGGTTTGAAGAACAAAATGTGCAACTGTCCAAATACTGGTCTGGGCGGTAAGTGCTTTAAATTCCCTACACTAACATGATACCACCATCATGCATTTTGTCTGTGTTAAGACGGTGCATGATTTATATCTCCCTGATTCCTCTATTTCATTGCACCTGTTGGGGTGGTACAGCTTACGCCTTGGTAACTTTAATGAAAGAGCTTTGATTTGCAACACACTCATGCAAAATTATGAACATCTGGAGCTGAAAATCTCTAAAATAAGTGGATGCCAAATCATGAACATTTTTCACATCATATGTTCAGCACTAAAAAGTAATAACTGCAGCATCATAACATGACACTAATATTATCAAATCATACTGTGAAACAATAAGTATTTCTCACTGGAACACAGCTTTGAAGGGCCATTTCACAAACAGCAAATAGAAAAAAATATTTGCTATTCATAAAAATATATTTAAAATTATAGAGTAAAAATTCTTTACTGTAGCTGCCGACCTTTTTCAGGGCAGCTATTCGGACTCATCAGAGCAGGAGATGCACAGCTAACAACATTAATGATGGCTCAACTCCATTGAAGTGTCCTGGGAAGCTATGCGAGAGTGCAAGCATTCATAATTGGAGGACCATGGAACTGGAACATCTAAATGGAATGCAGCCATCATTATTATCATTAGTTACGCATGTGCTGAACTGCACTGAACACCAGCAGTGCTACATGCAGTACCTAGGGAAAGGCCTATTCAACCAAAATAATTCAAAACACCTATGTGGTGTAGTGTGCAGTGCAGTAAAAAATAAACAGAATGTGGTTGCTCAACAACAAGACTGTACCTAATTTATTTTACTTCAAATCATCTGTCTATTTGTAGAATGTTAATGCTTCAGACGCATTTTTTTCCAGCAGCATAATTCCTCCTGTCTGCTGCATTCATCATGAATATCCATGTCAAATTAAGTTAAAGAGTACTGCTGCTGTTAATGGACTTCTACGTTATGTAATATTATCAGTAATCACTCAGTAAATGATAATGAACGGAGAGAGAGCCCACTTAAAACTACAAATTATTAATGGGATCCTGGCCATGAATATAATCTTGTGTATATGCACATGGAACTCAAAGTTTAAAGTTGCAAACATGAATTTATCAATATTGCAACAGCATTTCTTTCTTTCTTTCCTTTTGAAATGTTTTAAATCCATTTCTAGCATGAGCTATTTGCTAACATGAGGTATTTGGCCAAAATATCTTTTGAATATAGTATGCCAGAACAAACTGATGGTTGGGGATTAGCTGAGTGTTTAAAAGCTCATCTCTCAAAAAGTCTGTTTCAAGAAATCTTTCATGATTGAATGATTCCACTTGAAACCATCAGCAGGCACTTAATCCATTATTTAACTCTTAACTCTTTAACGCTTTAACTTGAAGGTGCCTCTAACGAATAGAGCAATATTTCCATGCAGTACTGGAATACTAATTAACAAGTTCTGCTTACTTGGCTGATGACAATAATGGACAAAACTTCCTAAGAGTCTTTTTTTCCCGCCTGAAAGCCTGTTACTGGACTTCTCAGACTCTGGTTTGATTTCTGCACCACTTGACACATCCCGTCAAGAGGAATTAAAACTCATCCAAGGCCCAGTGTATCCCCAGAGGTCTGGCCAGGGCATGGTGTCTCTTCTGGTTCTGTAATCACTGCAACACTGTCAATATATCTATCTCTAAGAACTAATATTTGTCCCTTCCTCACACTTTGTCTGCTGCTGAAAATTCTAATGTAGAAATGGTTTTGTGTAGCCAATCAAACAAGTCCTTAGTGGATCAGGGAAGAGTTTCCGAGCCAAGATATGAGGCTCTAGAGTCAGAGCAGAGAGCTGAAAATAAAAAAGCAGGAAGGGCAGTAGTGGGAATGTCTTCAAAGCAGGCTGAGAGGGAGACTGGACTCTCATGAGGGCATTATCCGGGCCTGGAAAGGACACAAGTGTACTGTTATGTCGCACGTAAATAGAGATAAATTGTCAAAACTGGGGAGAACTGTCTGTCCCTGTGTAGCAAAGACATAGTGGGGCTGGAAACTCATAACAGAGGGACAATTTAGGTTGTGGATTTGGACCAGGAACGACAGCAGAGAGACACAGAGAGAAAAGTAAAGAGAATAAATGACAATGAAGACTGAGATGGAACGTGGCACGTAGAAAAGATGAAAATGGGGAGCCAAGTGACAAAGTGACAGATGGAAACACTCACAGCTTCACAGCATGTCTCTATCATAGTAAAAAGAATGGTCGACCCTCAGAGATTCTCCCTCCGGTGAAGCAGATCACAGCTGTAGATGAGTGCCAGCAACGGGACTGAGCCCTTAACACAGCATACTGTATGAACAACTGTAACTCAAGATTAAGAGTTTCTTTTACAAATGCACACAGACACACACAGAGCCAAATTTATAGCTGAAAAATCTTCCACAGACAGGGATTTTCTTTTAATACATTGTGGCTATTTAAATTATGAATAACATAAAAACAATGGTAAATTCAGCTAAATATGTATGACCCAAAACTAGTTTTTCTTAGTGTATTAATGCCCTGCTTCTAACTTTTAAATGGTCCTGCTGGAGGGGAAACTGTGCACATTTACTGAATTGAACTGGGTCAGTGCCTGAACTGAAATACAACCACACAGAGATAGCACAAAGTGTGGTTTTAAAACTCCAAATTGTTCAAATGTCAGTGATGCTGTCTTCATTTCCATCTTAATGTCTTATTGTCCACATATTTTATTCCCCTACAGACGCCATTACACTCAATAAATATTAATCTGAATGCAGCAGCCTTCCCAGCCAATATCATCCTGAATCACATCCACAGGACTTCCCATCTTTACAATGCACTGCAGATGTACATGGGATGGTGTTCTTCTTGTATAACTATTCATTGTATTTCAATTATTTTGTACCCCCCCTCTCAAAGCAATCCTATACAACAACAACACAAACTATGATTATGGAAATCCCCAGATTTCAATCAAGCCTTATCTCACTCAGTCACAAAGTATTCAAGGCACATCTGTTCTATGAAAGTGTATTATACAGCACAGGTGCTCCTCCACCATCTGCATGTTCTGCACCATTTCTGGTCCCTCTAAATGAGACTTCTTCCAAAAAAAAAAAAAAAAAAAAAAAAATCAACCCCAACATGATTACAGAAGCTTTGATTTCCTTCTACATCCTGCTGATTTAATTAGAAATCCTAATCAAACTGCTTGGAATGACATAACTGAAGCTGAAATCAAATCAAAGAGCCATCAGGATGGAAGTCTTGTTAGAGAGACGAGTAGGCAGGAAGCAGTCTCATTGTTTGTGTGTGTGTGTGTGTGTGTGATCATGTATTGAATTCTTACTTTTTCTTCCCAACTCAGTGATGGTGTTACCCCTCTGGCAGACAGGAATACGAATGAGCAAACACACATACACACACACACACACACACACACACACACACACACACACACACACACACACAGTCACCCATAGTAGGCACAGGTTCAGACTTTCTTACTCTAGAAAACACAAGAGGAGATCATGTAAATGAATAAGCACAAAAGCATTTGACAATATACAGTAGTAAATACAGGTGTTATACCATGGAGAAAGTGGCTACCTCAATGTCATCATGTCAAATATAAAATGGTATGAGTGGCCTCTAACGCATTTAATACATACCATTATATAGTAGATATGTGGAACTGAACAATACAGTTATTCATTTATAGAACAATTTGAGATTGAAAACTAAAAAGGACGAACAGTAGAGAAGAATGAAGTTAAGAGGAGAAGCAACTAAATAAATATAAGTAAATAAAACAAATGTGGTGATAAAGTTCCATTTTCCTTCATGGATCTAGTACTTAATTGTACTACTATTTTTTGATGAACAGAAGGTCCAGACCTCCCCAGCCCATAGTCTTTTGTAGGTATTTGCCACATTCTCCGGTGGTAACACATTTTTCAACCAGCTTGTACATGGTCTACCATGAACCTTCTGGGAAATACATGAGCAAAATAAATCAGTTGACCTAGGTGCATTCAGTAAATCCTTGCTATATAGCGTGAGTGATAATCAACACAGATTCAAAATGGCCTTTCTATTAGTGGCACTCCCAACAGCAGATGTACAATGTTAAAACATATACTATTCATCATTTTTGATGAGAGCCCGTTTTGCATAGACCTCTTGGACAATCCAGAGCAGCAGCCTTTGAAGAAATTATGCATTTTTGAGGTTGATTTGTCATCTGCAGGTGGCAAATCTATCAGCCTGCCTCCTGTGGACAGGATTGCAGCATCAAGCAGATGTGTAAGTCCTTGTCATGATGAAAGAGTTGTAATAACATGGCTGTGCACACATCCAAACTTCAGGTAATCAGGACCTGGCTAGGATAATAATTCAGACTTTCAATTCAGGCTCACACTGCACATTCAAACAGATCACCCATGTTGTAACCATTTTGTTGACAGTGCTTTGCCCTCAGTTACTGTTGTTCTCTAACAACCAAAGGCAAATAATGCAGAATACCCACACCAAACAGTATGGCTGTTATCTAGAACTTGCCAGACTTTACAGCATCCACACAAATGCATACAGATACATAGAAAATGGAACGAGTGGTTAAATGAATTTAAGAGAACGATAGCCCCCAGTCCAAACAATACTCCATTACAGCCCCGAGACACAGAAGTATGTGTTTAAATAGAGAATGAACAAAAATCCCAAAACAAGTCCACACAAAACATTCACTTTCAAATATAAAAAGAGCAGTCTTATAACCATATGCTCAAACAACAAAATTTAGTGCCATTTGTTGCCAAGCATGCTACTCATAATTACCATTACTATCTGAGATGTAGAGAATAATTTTGAGGAAGAGGTTTGAGAGTATTAATGGAAATTATATTCACTGAGGCAGATACAGTAAAGTGCTCCAGCAGCCTCTATAGAGGCATTTGCCTGTCCATTGTACTCAAGGAAATGTTTGCTGCTTCAGAGAGTTCTCACCGGGAAATGGATAGGAGGGGGAATCAATTCGAATTTGACCTCATAAGGCGAGGAATGATCTCGGTGAAGAGCCGGCTGCGCCTCCATCTAGTTTCTTTTGAGGATCTTTCTGTAAAATCAGATATGTCTTTCTTTACTCAGCCACCATGAAGAGAGTAAATGGTGTTTATGGAAACACAGCACCGCTACATTATAAAGTATACACAAGAGGTTTAGAGGAATCTACTCTGTGCCAATTCATTTTAACTAAACTATTAAAAAGGTGAAGAATAATTTGGTAAACCCAAAATAAAATTTTTAAAAGAATAATAAAGAATAAAACACAAATAAGTAGAAATTAATTGGCTATTCTTCCAAATCATTTCACTTCTATTTCAGTTCCTCCTCAAGTTTCCATTAGTCCACCACCAGACATACAATGGAGACCTGAGAGTAAATAAATAGAGTCAATCTCGTCCACTACTGTCTTGCAGGAGACTCAGTGACAAAGCAGCAGAATCAATGAACGGGACCTCTTCTGTTGTAAATGTCAGGTCCATATCAGTGAAACAGTAGGTAAGAGGTAAGTCTTATTGGTTTCAGCACAGCCTGTGGGCACGAACCAAGTGTGGAGGCTTACAGAGGCTGACTTCGAGGAAGCAGATTAACTGGAGGAGGTTTACATCATTCATGAGCCTCAAATACAGGAGCCAATCTTTTAATTCTTCCAAACGCTTGGCACACAATACCTGGAGCTTTTTATATTTTTAATTGGTTTTTTTCCACCCATTCAGGCTGTATCTCTTCTCCCACGCATCTTCCATTTTTAAAGATACAGGAACAATTACAATATCATCACAACTTGTATTCATGAGGTTTGCTTGAATCACGGTGCCGCTGGTCATAGAAATATTACCAGCATCACCAGAAATCTCCCAGAGAACACGTTAACAGAGCATCAAAATAAAACCATCTATGCAACATGTACTGATCATAACTCAACAGCTCTCCAGATTCTATTACTAAAAGAAAGAAATGCACCACCTAAATCAGGATGACAGCCTGATATTACATATGACAGGCAACGCCATAGAACTCAAATTAAACAGCCACACAGGTGCACTAAAGATATATTCTCCATTTTCATTTCATGTTTAGTGTACACATCAAGACAGACATTTTTATTAGATGTAAAATAAACTTATTACTGTTTCCTCGGCAGCACCAATCACATGGCCCTCTGTTTCACACTACCGCAGGCATTATCATTTCTCTTGCTGCCATTTCTTGTTACAGTTCAGTCAGTCAACGTGACATGCCAATATCAAAATATCTATGATAAGTTAAAATTGGCCAATACAGTATGCTGGCTTGATGTTGCTCAGTTTATTCCTGTTTATTCCTCAGGCTTATCAAATTAAACAGGTCAAACAGAAAAGTGATGCAGAGCTACTTAAAAGATATAGTTGCATGGTTGCTTCAGAATAAACCACCTGTCTGACATTTTATAATTCATTCAATCAGAGTTATTCAAACCAGCCACTGTCAGAGTATGTAGAACTACTATCCACCAAACTCTGGGTTCTTTTGACACCACCAACAACTAACTGGTTGGTCACCAACACATTTCCCTAAAAAGACAATCAGTTAATGAAGAACTATTGTTAATCAGAGACATTTAGTCAAGAAGTGGCCATTTATTGCACACATGGTTAGAGGCTCTGCTAAAGCAAACAAATAGATACGTGAATTTTATATCTAATTGAAATCAGCTTATACCAAAATATAGCACACACACAGAGGAGGATGGGTGGCAGGGTGAACAATGGACATTACTAGTCAGCTGATAGCCATTCACCTGTGAACGAGCCAGTGATTGTAAAGCGTGAATTAATCAGGAATGCAAAACACAACAGTGTCGGCTCTAACTAACATTATGCAGTGGCAGCAGTTTGCTGTTTGACACGCCAACAGGTAGAATTATTGTTTTACATTGATTATATTGCTATCATCCATTCACTGATTGGACCGCCACGGCAGTATTAACTGTGGGATTAGTTTGCTTTAATCTGCGCTTCCCTGCACGCCTTGATTCATAAATGTCTTATTATTTTCTAAGAAAGAGAAAAACGGCTTTTAACTGTCACCCACTCCTGGTGATTAATGTGGGACCTGGTGAAGAGGCTGCAGTCTGTTTCACCCACAGGTCCTTATCTTCACACACAAGAGACACAAGAACCTGAAAGCTGCACTTGGCTTCGAGTGTGTGCATGTGTGTGTATGTGTGTGAGACTCTGAGATCCATAGCATATTTAATCTGAATACACATAGTGAAAACTAATGAAGTGAATCCCACAGAGCTATGTGCCCATACAGGTGCAAATACATATAAACCTTGTGCACTGTAGGTGTTGCAGGCAGGGGTATAGAGCATGTTTACAATCTGCTAGAGCAGCAGTTCTCAAATTATCAGAGTCAACCCTCATGCGCACACACACACACATTTACACACAATATTAAAAGCTATCATCATTGTGATGATCCCTGTCCTAGGAGGACCACCCAGAAGGTTTACTACTTCAGAGCAGAATAAATTAAAGAGCCTCCCTGCTGCTTCACCATGATTGTTATTACAAATATAACTAACAAAAAGTGATGAAGAAGAGAAGAGAAGAAGCTGCATTAATATTCAGTGTAAGATGATGTGACAAAGTGCACTGTGATAAATTACCATAATACAGTTCTCCAATTTTCAAAATCAAACTCCCCTCTGTTTGTTAATTTATGTGCTTCACAAATTAGATAGTGGTGATAGAGGAGGGTAAACTTGCCTCAATTTGTTATCGCTCTCCTTTTGTCTGCCACTTTCTAAATCTTAGTCTCCCCTTTCCCTTTGTCTCTCTCTGAGTATCGACAGATACATGCATCATGGCTTCATTATTTTGCTCAGTCTCCCTGAAACACACATTTACCACATTCTGCTGCATTGCATTCAGAGTGTGTTTTAAAAGTTAACTGTTAAAGATGGAGAGAGCGTAACAGGGAAAAAGATCGTTAAAACAAACTTAAGACAAAGCCTCATGTTGCATAATGGTCTCTTTCTCTCCAGAACAATACAGTGAACATTCCTCATTTTCACTGTCTCTCTACACCTTCTCTTTCTGAACAGACCCTTGAGAATGCTACAGAGGTTTATGCAGGTTTCTGTTCTAGTCAAACATAACGGCATGTAATTAGTCTCTCCACTCTGATTGAAAGCGTGTTCATCACTGGACTTTACTGTTTAAGTGTTTGGCTGGAAAGCCTGGGCCATATTCTGAATCTTATATTACTGCAGTGAAATATACTATATATGGCAAAAAAATAAACAAGCATGTTGTGTGTATTATTGTGCTTTATTATGTTCCCACCTGCTATGATAATTGTTCCAATTTCCACCTGGAAAACCTGTCCCCTGCTGTCTGATCCTCTGTCAGTATGTGTGTTGCAAATGCATCACACAGAATCGTGATAAAACACTGTATGGTTGCATCTTAAAGTCTCATATATTCCATACATGTGCTGGCTTTTGTTTTCTATATTACAGAGAAGTATAAGGAGGAGAACTGTGTGGGCACAGATTCATATAAGGCTGGAAAGCAGAAGCTGTTTTGATAAACATCTCATAACCACAGTCATGGAGGAAGTATTCATATCATATTCTTTTCTTATACAAGTGGCAACACCGCACTGTAAAAATACTCCTTTCTGAGGGTACAGTCTTCATTGAAAATGCTACTTAAGTAAAATACATCAACATCAACTGGTATTAATCTAAAGGGAAAACTGAGAGTTTGCTGATAGCTAGTCTTTTAGACAGGGTCATTAGTAACTAATACTGTCAAATAAATGTATTGGAGTATTTTCCCTCTGAACTGTAGTGGAGCAAAGGTATGAAGTGGTATGAAATGGAAATACTCAATTAAGTACAAGTACTCCAGAGTTATACTTAAGTATAGTACTTATGTAATACTTAATTAAAAAATACCACGTATAGTAAGCATTTGTAGAGTAATATTCTTGGCTGACCAAAGTGAACCAAGGTTTTAATACAAGCTATTATGCACAATGAGCTGCCCTGATATGCAAAGATAATTTAAACCCTTGATACGAGAGCTCCTTCTCCTGCTTTTCTCCAGTCTTTGTTGTGTTTGCACCATAAACAAACCACAGGAGCAGCTGACTTGGAAAGAGGCAGAGACCAATAATTTCATGGCTTCTCTGTGAGGTTTTGTTCTGTGCAGTTGGAACAGCATTGTTTTCACCTACGAGAATAAATTAAGCAAATGGAGGGCATTCAAACAGACTAGGTGTGAATATGCTCTAAGTCTAACAGGCAGCTACAGCCAACACCACATGAGAGTAAAACAGCACAGTGGGCTTTTCGCTTTCACCAGCTGTTGCCTTCCATTTAGTTTGCTCTGTGTGGGTGGAGGAGCTGGGCTCAACCTCCAGAGGGTTTTCCATCCACCCAATGTGTGATTTTTACCATCTGTTTGAACAGAATACCAATGACAGACAGTTCACACATTAAAACAAAAGTGCAAATACAGTATGATAATGCAGGTGACATTAATCATGAATTTGGGAGAACCAAAACAGAGACAGAAACATTTTCTGGATATTATAAAGTCATGCTGTAACTTTAAAAAATGTCAGAGCTACAGAATCAGAATCAGACTCTATTCATAAAGTACATGTATACTTGTATGATAATAAGAATTACAAAAAAAGATAAATAAGGTGATGAATCAGAGGAGGAGAAATAACAAAAAAGTGTCACTGTGTTTAAACATGAGATGATGATATAAGTTTTGAGAAGTAAGGCTCTGTGTGATGGGTCACATGGACATGGTGTCCAAAGACACACTGAATCTGTCCAGATAAGTCCAGTGAAAACAGCAGTTTAGATAAACACAGCAAAGATGACGTAGCATCTGTTCTCCCTTTTGTGAAGTCTCACCACGGGGCTGTTGGCATGAGGTGAAAATGCCATCAACCATTCAGGTGACATTGAAATATATCTAGTGTATTTCCTGAACAGATGAAACAACCCTGTCTCCTAGAAATGACATTTCTATACAACTAACTTGCCACAGCAAATATATTGTGAAGGAAACATGACACCGACCAGATTAAGTTGTCTATTAACATAATGAGAAAATGTATGTGTTTGTCAAATTGTAAAAGTGTTGATATGTTTACTGACAACACATTAATTTGTTTTCTGACAAAATATAAAATCTGGCAATACAATAATCTGCTTGTAGTGACTACAGCATTATTAAACTATCTTATGGTTATATTTAGCTGCTTACAGCACTTGGTTAATGTTAGTAAAAGAATGTGATCTGGTTTAATACAGAAAAAGTTTGCAATGACTTGAGACACAGTTTGATAAGTCATTTTGTTGCCTGTACCTAACCACAGACATCGGATGTGACCTCAGGTCTCTAGAATCCTGCACTTTGTAAACCCACTATCCAACCTCTGCGACTCAGATCCAGTATATGTAGTGTTTCATTCGCTCAAAAAAATTCTGCTTGTGAAAAAAATCATTACATTTTAAACATAATTTCTGGCAGACAGGACAGGGTGAAGCTATTTTTAACCATGACAAATGTTTTCCAGTGTTTTGTCTCACAGCCTCAGTTTAAAGTCCTTCATAATTTCTTCTCAGTGCTTTGTGTGATTCCTTTGCATTGTTACTAGAACCTTAACCCAGTTAATTAGGACTGAAAACAATGCCAAGATGAATCACGTTGTGCTCAGAGTGGTCAGTAGTGCTAATGCTGATGGCAAGGGACACATTAATGATAAAGAGTTGGTTGGAGCTTTGGAGCTGTGAGGCTGCAAGGCTGGATAAAGCTGTGTTTCATATCAATTCATTATGCTAATTTAGCTGCTGTATTCCCATAGCTAAAGCCCAAGTGAGAGGGTTTGATGTCCAGTGTGTGTATGTACGGTATGTGCGTGCATATTAGTGTGTCCGTGTGTGCAAGCACGTATGCTGTATGTGTGCTTGGCTCAGTCTCTAATGACCTTAATGATATTTTTCATTGCTGTTTTAATGAGGATGTAAATTCTTCTGAGGGAAAAAGTTTCATTAGAATTAAACCATGTGCCTGGAAGTGCAAAATGTTATGTTTCAGATAATTAGTGTTTTATGGTGATTAGTATGCGCACAGGTGGATAGACAGTCTAAGATTAAAAAGCACACGAAAGAGAAAAAATTGAAACCAATTCTAGGAAATATTCATACTTCATACTGTGTTGGGAAAAGACTAAAAATGTAGCTGGTGGAATCCACCAAAAGCTCCTTTTGGGAAGAAAGCAGAGCTCCTGTTATTATTGTACATTTCTGACCTATCACTCATATTCAGTATAGATCAAGGTGCTGAATAACCTCAAGGGTATGTGTGTGTGTGAGAGAGAAGAAGAGAGGAGAGAGATGAGAGAGAGAGAGAGAGAGAGGACTGATAGCATTGAAGCTGCTGAAATGGACAGATGAAAGTCAGGTTATGGACTGACAGCTCATATGAACCCCTCCTTTAGAGGACACCACAGAGGCCATCAATCCACTGAGCTCTACTTCAGAGTGCCACTATCCACAGACCATACCAGCTAATGATCCACAGTCACAGTGAACAGCAGAAACATGGCTGTCATTCAGCTGATATTCAGAAGTCGCTCTGTTCATTATGTGACACAGTGAATTCATTACTGTGAAACAACAACATCACTGGAGTTAGCAGTGATACATCATGTTAGCAAATAGCTGCTTTGACCGCCATTGACATTGCTCTAATATTACACTGATGATTTTCACAACAAATTAAATCCTGATGAATGTGTCATTACCCAAAACTGCATCTGTGTAATCAGTCAGTGTTTTGGTTCATAGAGAAAACAACAGCATCATGTCAGACCCCTGATACTGTAAATGTAGTATTTTCAGTTTTGAATAAAGAAAACTTTGTAAAGCGAGAACAGAGCTGTCAGTCTGTGAAAGCTGTTTAATTATGTTTTCAACACTACTGCAGAGTCAAAACCCCTTTAGGCTATAATGACTTATGTATCATAGATAGAGACTTGGGAGGCCAGAGGAAGAATTGTTGTATATGTACTTGGTTGAACAGCTTTCATCTGAATGCACTGATCACTATGTATTGATGACTAATCCAGCATTTAATGCACCAGTGGGGGATACATACTGTTGATAAGTAACTGCAGATAAGTAACCAGAGATTGTGTATTTTGGCAAGAGAGTTCCAAACTGGAAGGTAAAAGCCCAGTTGATTTTTCTCATAGATAATTACATAGTTACATACCTCACATTTGAAGCACCTGTACGACTTGGATCGGGATGAAACTCTTGCAGTCTAATCATTTCAAAAGATGAACTGTATTAGAACACATCTGATTCTGTGATTAAAAAGTGGAGAGTACAACCCTTTGTACTCCAAAAAATCTGTGCAAAACCATTTGTACTTGCTTTACAGGAGGTACTTAATCAGATATAGTCGGTGGAACTTAGATGGTTTTAATGTTGGTTGACTGTGGAAGCGAAACATCTCAATGAACTTCAACATCTAAAAAAATACAATGACATTATGTCACTGTTATCATTAGTGGAATGATGAAAACTCATGCTTTGGTTTTGACATACAGTATTGTAGGTGTTGATCTTAAATAGAGATGTGACATGATAATGATGTGTTTTCATGGCATTACATTAGACTGCAGAGTGACTGAGGGCTGAAGTCAACAGCTCAGTGGGCTTGAACAGAGCAAAGCTCTCAACATGAGAATGACTTTGTAAATACAGGGATTACTGCAGCCAAAGCTTAACACAGCCATGTCTGACGGAGGAAGGACACAGCTGAGATCAATGGAGCAAAACATTGTCATTCAGTAATAGCACTACATATCTCCAGAGCCTGACACACGTTCTCTATGGAGAGTTTGTGAACAAGATGAAACACAGTGCTTTTGTATAGAGCCTTTTTTTTAAAAACAAAAGTAAACAATTACCATTTAGATTACATTTTGGAAATGAACACAATGATTACAGTTTTTCTTACTTGTTTTTTCTTTATAACTATGGCTAGAGAGACAAGATAGTGTTCTTGAAGCATGCACAAAGAGAAATTAATTTTGCCACATTAATATTGAAGTATACATTGTAGAGTACATTACTTTTTGTAGTGATGAAAAACCCCCAACAAAACATAAAAACAGACCAGGCCCAGCTGAGCCCTGAGCATTTTAATCACATAAGCTCATTCTCATAAGGACACTCATTTCAAGAGGACAATAATGAGCACTAATTACATTTTGAGCAGAAACCATTGAAAGAACATTAGCTGAAACTGCTGTTCTTCTCTTACTTAAAAATGCAAATTTAGCCACATTATACTGCTTGAGTTGACTGAGCTATCTTCCTTTGTGAGTTAGTAATATACAGGGGCTATCCCACAGAGCATAACAGTCACTGTAGAGGTTTGTATTATGTAAAGAAGGTTTTGAAAGGCTCATTTCATAAAATGAGAAGCAGATGAGTCCAGAGGATGTATCAGTATCCAACAGACTGAGACAAAGAGAGAGAGAGAGAGAGCATATAGCTAAACTGACACTGAGGTTATGATATTGTCAACAGCACTCATCTTGTGAGAGTGGAGAGAAGTAGCTGTATGTACAGTTTTGTCTCTAAGCAACTGAGAACATATGCCGTTGTGTCCTTACATGAGCAGGGCTCACGACAGCAACATTTACCATTTACCATTCTTTTCTTTGGGATGGAAATGTTGGTTGGTCAGTTCACAACTTTGGACCAGTTTTGTGCTACTTCTATTTTACCTGAGTAGCCCCATACTACTTTATACTTCTACTCCACTACATTTCAGTGGGAATATTGTACAATATTATTATCAATATGAAATATGATCAAGAAATAAATTACTTGTAACATAACATTTCTATATTATTATCATATATGTAAGTAAAAGATTTAAGACAGTGCTTTTTCTACTGCTGTCTGTAGACTCAAAGAATTTATATGACAACAGGTCCAACATTCAAAATCCAGCAACCCATATTTATTTACACTTTACTGCCTAACACCCACCAGATTCACAAATCTGATCTCCAATAGAGTGCAAAGACCAGAGACACAGCCATACATTTTGGATTCCCTCTCAGTACCTCACCTACAGAGCAAGCCAAATCTAAAAGAAAGAACAAGTCTGAGATGACAGAATGTACTGCTTCAGTGGTGTACTCTCACTGTATGTCTGCGTGTGAATGATGTATAGAGTATGACTCTCTGAGTTTGCGTGCTTGTGACACAGAGACACACAAATAAACAAGAACATAAGAAGGGTTCAAATATTATATGTGTTGTATGTATGAGAGCTAAAAGTCTAAATCTGAGCTCTCTGTCAAGTCACTGTAATTTCATGATTTAAGCTTCCATTCTTTGTCAGAGGGATTACTACATTGTAAGTCTGAGCAGCTCCACTGTACTCTCTGGAAGGGGCTACCTGCTGGGCTCTCAAAGGCCAGATGGTTCCACAGTGACAGTGCTATTGGGCTGTTCACACACAATCTCTGGATGACACCTTGGAGATCAATTTCTTCCATTTAGCCAGAGTGGAGTCAATAGAGCGTATCAAACTTCTCAGCTATTCCAGGCTGAACCCTCTGAGCCTGGGCACACTCCCAAGAGTTTCAGCCCGTTTTTGCCTACAGCTTATCAGGCCAATGTGGCACAGCCTGTTTCAGGGTCCATTTCAGTGTTTTGTGCTAGAAAGGTGTGCTTCAGACGGTCAGTGGATAAGGCATCACCTCACTAAAGACATACAAATCGTCATGACACACATTAAAAGCTATGAATCTAACCTTTTAATTCTCTATATAAATCTGAATTTTGCTGGAACTTCTCTCAGCTCTGTGCTGCCATCTCCTTTCTCTATTTCTCTAATATTGTTTCCAAACTCCTCTAAAACCATCCTCCCCTAGGCTCCTGAGAGAGCAGCATATTGATAGCTCCAAATCAGTATGCTGCTTCCTCAGACTACTGACAATATCCAACCACAAGCTGGACAATTCAGAATCTTTGGCTCACACAGTGAGTTGCTCATGAGTCACGATTCTTCAAAACTACATCAAATAGGAGATCCTCTATCTTTAAGGGCTAAATGCAGTGTAAAGGTGATCATAAGTGAAGGTCAGCGTTTGCCTTAACTACCCAGCATGCAGTACTGTTTTGTAACACTCTTCCCTCGCCCCACCTTATCTTACCTTATCTTACAAATTGTTTTCAGTGTCCTCTGACTGCTTAATTATTGCTTCATGTTAACAGTGTTCTACAGGATTACTACAGCACCAGTGTGGAGCAGTTCTCCTCCTGTTTTCACTCAGGGAACAATAATACAGTTTCAGCATCCACCTGTTATTAAAACATCATCTGGTCCTACACACAGCTTTTGTGCGAATGTGCCAAACTGTTCTCCCCTTAATCTTCACATACCAAGTCTGCACAGATATTGGGTCAAGGCTGTAGCACTGAGCCACAATGAGGATCTGAAGGCTGATTCTGCTGGAATAATGTGCTTTTTAAAGGTGCAGAGATTTGTTTCAAGACTCCCCACTCTAAAGGATATAGACTGTGATCCTTCAGAGATTCGATTTAGAGGAGAAATGGTTCCACTGCAGCGCTACCTGATAAATATGCCAGACTGCAGGCTTACTGAGTAGTGTTTCCTAAGTAAAGTGACTGAGCTAAGTAGCTAAGCCAAAGCCTGGAACCTATAGCGTAATTAATGCAGTCTTTGGAGCAGCACCCTATGTTGCTTCTGCTCTAAGACTAAGTATCCAGCTGAGAGGTAACACATCACTTCTGGTTACAGACGTGGGCAGGTTTAATGTTGTTATAGAAAAAGAGGACTGTGTGTGACCTTCAGGATCTAGAAAATGATAGGCAGTTTATTTTGTGTACATTATATCAACATTTAAGATGATCCTTATATATGGCAAAGCACATCAGAAATCTCCTGTTGCTATTGTTAGCTGAAACTAAAATGTTCGAGTGACTGCAGTTAATTTGTGAAGGCTGAAAAGGAGGCAGTTTAAAAGTATTTCTTTAAATTCCTCATGTGGTTCTGAAACTTCATGTATAATGGCATTAAGGAAATGACGACAAATAAGGCAAATAGGTGCCTATGTTTGTTTGTCACACACTCTCACATCTACAGCATGTGATTTCTATTCACCCATTGCATATTGAAAACCTGCATGTTGTAACGATTATTGACAGCAAACGGACAATATAACAAAATGAAAAATACTGGGGAAATAATAATGTAGACTACAAAACTAAATGTTTTTGGTACATCAGTTAATTTAGCACAGCTGTCAGATGAAGTGGTCATAGATTCACACTGTGTAAGGCATCCTGTTCCTCTGTTCATTCAGCTCACGCTCCTACACCCGTTCCCATCCCGACCCTGTCACATTCTCCATGCATAGCTGTGTTTTAACTCATAAACACTGAGCTGGAACAGAGACCTTGGTTTTGGTCGCTGCTATAACACAATTTAGGAATATATTTTTGATATATTTCTGTTTCATCAACTCTGCAAGGACACCCTGTCTGCCACGGTCTCTGATGCCACTGACATTTAGTGTTTCTAACCTTAAGAATGTAATAGAACATGAAGGGGAATTCATTTTTAAACCAGGATTGGACTTTAAGATTTTTTTGTCTTTCTGCTGACATGCCAGACTCTGCGCCAGGGTGTCAGGGGGGTGTCTTAGATGCCACATTGCTGCTCTTCAATTATGTCACACTTCAAGGCCCCTTTCTTTTTCCCAATGTTCATATTCAGACCTGATGCTGGAAATTTGTCAGCCACAACAACAACATCAGGTCACAATCAGGCTGAATTCATGTAGTCTGGGCCTTATCTCATGCTTGTAGGTTTGGCCATTGTTTCTACCAGAAATGATAACGTTATTCAACAGATAAATTCTAGAAATATAGGGAAAAAGTAGGACAAAAGGTTCCACCATTCTACCAAGAAATCAAACATTTTCATTGTTGTATTTGGCTGAAATCAGCTTTAAATGGCAGAAGCCTTGATCAGTGCAGCACTACTGGAGCAATGTGTGGCTGTGGACTGAAAAATCATCCTTTCATCTTTCCATTCACTGGAAGAATAGCAGTCAAAATGAATGGCAGCATGTGAATACACCCCCTGCCAAAAGTACAGAGCAATTACTGTTTGACCTTAGGTGAAGCTCGCTGCTTATTAATGAGTGTGGTCTAATTACTGAAATGATATGAGCAATCAGTTTGCCTGGTTTAGATCAATTACACCCACTGAGGATAGAGGGGTATGGATGGTATGAAAAGCTAAGTAACTCTTTAAGGCGTGCACTCACATACATTTTAGCCATTACTGTAGTAACCCAAACTGATATCTTCAGATGTATTAGCAGCCTTTTAGTGGCTGTGCCAGAACAACCACTGCCTAAATATACTCTAGTAGTAACATAATAAAGACTCCAAACCATAGAGCTGGACTGAATCTGTCTGATTTGGGCTGAGTGTTGAACTGTACTGTCAAGGAGTAACAAGCTGGGAGGTGGACTGCAGACACATCAGAAAACATAAAAGATAAAATCAAACTCAACTTGGTTTTCACCATCAACCTCCTATCACTGTCTACAAAGAGAGCAATCAGTGGGCCCTAATCTGATTCTAAAGTCTGTTGGGCTGCATTAGGAAGTAGACCTGATGTTGCCTGGCACAAACACACAACCAGAAAAGACATGAATAACACTATAGGGGACTTTTCATGTGAGACAAAAATTAGGGTAGAGAGAGAGATGGTAAAAGACAAACTGATGGAAGGATTCTCTAAAACCTCAGGGCTTCATCTTTGTGTCTCCATGGTGTGTGATCACCTCAGAATAGCCAGACACTGTGTGAGAGATAGAAAAGTGAGACATTTGGCTGAAGAGTGGAGAGAAGGGCTTTAGATACAGTAGATTATATTCTATTGTTTCACACACCTCAGCATATCAGATGACCTATACCAAATCTCCCAAAAGACTAATTTGAAGTATCTCTGGGAAGAAGCAATGATAGGACTTTGATGTTATATTAGGACATCCAGTATATCCAGGAAACACAAAGTAGTGACATTATCATCCCTCTGGCCAAGACAAGTACACACAAACTCCTTCAGATGCACTAGCGGATGGAGAGTAAATTACAGTTGCCAGTTTTAGAAACTCAACAGTGTTATCCTGTAATGATGCCTAATAGAGCACTTCAAGTAATGTGTTTCCCGGAAAGATCCCCACACTCAGACTACTTTTGTATTTCACAGATCTAAGCCTTTTTGTATCAATGATTAGCATTTTGCTGAGCTTTGTCTTAAGGTGGCTCGAGAATGACTGCAGCGCATGAAAAATAAAACCAATATCTGTACTGCACCATGCTGTGGATTTTTGACTGCAAACAAAAGTACAATATTATTCCCTGAACAAAATAAGCCACCATGTTGATATTACAGACAAAAAGACAATGAATACATCATAGAAAATGCTAACTGTGATGGATTATCTATCTCAAGTCAGGGAAAAAAGCATTTCAATCAGATCAATTTAATTCTGCAGAAAATTCCAATTGGTCTGTAAACAGGTTCACAGAGCTATAAATGTGTGCAGTTCAATACTATTAATGCTTTTATCTCGAGATATAACACTTACTACAAAAGCCACCATGATGATGTCATTTCTTGAACGACACTTCAACATGTTCGACTTCTCTTGTAATTCCTGAGCAGCCCAAACACAAAGACCTAGTCAGAATGAATTATCCAGTGGAATGCAGTTGAACAGGTGGAGAGATTCTGCCACTTAGCCAGACAAACAAACCAATGCTTTTCATGGTTTAAACCAGAGCTAGGGCTGTTTACTACAGTACAGTTTGCACCGTGCCCACTGTGTTTCTACATGAGCCTTGCATATCCTGATAACAAATGGTGTTTTCCTGGTGCATTTTGGCTCTGGGGCCAGAATCCCCTCACCGCAATCTCTGCTGAATCATCTCCATACATCACCAAGCATGACTCACTCAACAGAGATTAGCTGTCTCTCTATGTTGGCTATGATTTTCACCTGGCAGGGATCAGGGCCATTACACTTTATCATCTCTAAAGGTAACACTGTGAACTGATGGCCCATGACTTTCTCTACGCCCTCATTTTCTAGATGACGTTTGATTAAGTGTGAGGTTATATGTTTACAAGTTTGGTTTTGACTTGACCTCAAATGACTTTGTAATGTAATAATTAGATAGAGCTCACTGGCAGTTAATTAAAGGTTCAAGTGCATTTATTTTTCTGATAAAATGCCACTTTAGGCTTAATTCAAAGTGAGTGGAAAGTAATCATTTACTTATTAAAATTATATCTTCAATAATCTGCCATCAAACACACATTAATTAAAAGAAATCTACAGAAAGAATAAAGGCATACATACACACACAGGTGGCGCAGACTCTATCCATGCCTATTTCCAAAAGGTCACTGCACAGTGGATAATATGATTGAACATTAAATATGCTTCTTAAAATGCATTGCTTTCTTGAATGTTCTGCCTATCTTTCTCTCTGTATCTGGGATCACTCAGCTACAGCTGTGCTGATTTTCATTGTTCATACATTATGCATAACAATCTGCTGAAGGTCAGACTCTCCACATTTCTAAATGTTTGGACATATAATCCTACAGGTGGATGCAGCATCTGACAGATGGATGCTACCTATGACTCTGCGAACACAGTGCTTTCCTCCTGTAATCTGACTCTGCGGGGTTATTTGTGACATGTGATATCTAGATAACACTACCAGACTCACTGGAGGAGTCTGAACTTTATTTAGCCAATGCATTTGGCTCATGGCTTTTTTTTTTTTTTTTTTTTTTTTTTACAGAATGCAATGAAAGCGTGGATATATCACATGATCATCTTAATTGAGCCACTCAGGGCTTGACACATGCAGTTGATGGTCAGTCCTGTTGTTGCAATAAAGCTTGCAATACCACATGATCATAAAATACAGTTAATAATGTACAGAAATTATTTGAAAATTGAATAAACATTTTAAACCTGTTAGTAATTACAAAATTATCAAGGAAGATTCTCTAATCTTAAAATGTTCATTTGTCCCTCTCTGTTATGATAAATGCAGAATGTCATATTTAATTTCCTGGGGAAATTAATATTAGCCCCCCTGCCAGGTCCCAAATTGACTTCATTAGCAGTACCAGCCCATGAGTGAATGTTTAACCTCCACAAAATGTCCGGCCACCGGACGTGTTTGGGCAAGATAGGAAACACCTTTCTCTGCTCTGTTGTTTGTCACCAAGATACTGATGATGCTTTGTTTGAAAAAGCATCGGTGGATTTATTTATTTGCATAAAACAAGTAAATGAACCCAAGGGTAGAAGACGTGTCTCATTACTGTAGCCACTTTTTTTCTTGGGTTCTGCAGATGCTTCTATTTTTCATTATAAGACATTGTGGAAACCTTACCAAAGAACACCCACAACCTTTCCCTGGGCTATTGTGTGTGTTTTTTGTGCTATTTGTTTTAAACAACTGACCTTCAAGTTCCCTATATAAATATCAGGCAAACTGCTGCTTTAACTGCAAAATAAACAAAATAAATTCTAAGTACACTGTCTGCCAATGCTCTGTGCAGCATTTATTGTGCTAGTGGGTATACTTGGGAGCTCAGGACATTCTGCTGCCTGCCAATGGCTTCTCAAGGGTGCTGCACCACAGCAGGTAATGACGGGGCTTGCTGGGTGTTTCATTACCCTGAACTGGTTTGGCCATGCCGGGCTTGGCTCAGCTGGACACCGAGTCTGTTAGTCCATGGCTGACTGGGCATTCTCTCCACCTTAGTAGACCGGACTTCCTCTGTTACCAAGAGTGCACACACTCTCCTGGTTGCTTCCTCTGTTTCTGATCATATCCACAATGCGATGATTATAGGGAATGTAGATGATAGCACTTGCTGGTGTATCTTGTACAGGTGATTTATTTTGAAAATTAAGGATCATTCCACTTTGGCTGTTTGTGGACTGCTGTATTTAAACAGCGTTAGTTGAATTTGTCCTCTCTATTTGGTCATTGTCAATTAATACTAAACTTATGCATCATACTTTTGCTTTTACTTCAATGCATAGATCATCATTATACGGTCTATCACTGAACTTCACCCCTATGTCTTTTTTGCTGTTGTCTTCCTTTTTTGGTGGTGGTGGTTGTCTTTTTCTTCCTTAACTGTTGCCTATTTTTAAAAAGAGTACTTTGTTGCTTTGATGTTATATTTATATTGGATGTGTTCTTGTGTTTCTGTGACTGTTGACTTCAGTTTATTAAAATCTCAAGAATAAAAACTATTCTAAAAAACAGGAAAAAAAGAGAGAAGAACAGGAAATGATCTTAGTCCCCAGTCTGTATGTAAGCCCATAAACAAGTCTTTATATGAGCCTTATATAACCCTGTAAAAGCATCTATGCCTGTATTTCCTCTTTAATTTGTTCTGTGGAGGAGGGTCTGTCTTTTGAATTGTCTCTGAGATTTCCTTCATGTTTCTTGAGTATTACATTATGTGTCTGTGGCAATTACCACACACATACAATAAAACATTACCAGTGAGGACTGTCAAAAATAGAAAATAGCAAATGTAGCCTATTTAAATGAACAAAGAAAGAGACACACCTGTGCAGATACACAGATAACTGATGATGAGAGGCACAAATACAATGTATTCACTATCCTGGATTATTTCAAAGTGCATTCTCTCCATTTATCCACCCGCCCATGTTTGTCCTGTGGAATGGTTGACATCTCTATGGCAATAACAAAATGTGTGAACATCAATGGGACCATGTATCTGAAAATATGGTATTGCTGGAAAGGTGTACCACATTAACAAGAGATGTTTTAACTAAATGAATATAAGTTAAATGACCCATGATACCAGTTCACCATGGTTTATAACACAGTTCTTTAAATTGTGTTTATGGTGTTGGGGAGCCCCATTCTGCTTTTGCCTTTCTTTTTTATTGGTGTTGATGCCTCACATGTTTTGTACAAACTAACTGAACCAGAGACTAAATGTATTTCCTTCAAAGGTTGTGATGAAGATCAGAGTAGAACTGCTCACCAAGCCCACACCACACTGAGTGCAAGTTACACTATGAAATTACTGTGGGCTAAAACTGTTCAATATGAGGACAGTTTAATATGGTGTCTGGCAGAGCAATATATCTCTAAATGGGTTTTGCATTTAAAACGAAAGACACATTGATAAAGGAGAAGAGAAAAGGAGGCGAGGAGAGGTTAAAGAGGGAAGGCTCAGACTGCGACTGACTGATTAAAATGACATTCAAGGTGTCAGATGTGGTGCTTTAGGGAGATTTCATATCCACTCCTCTCACACATTGTTCCTAATGGACCGGATTTATCAGCCTAATATAGTCCACTGGCCCTCTGACATGGCATTTTAGATGGCTCAGCTAAAATACATGTTGAGTAGAATGAAGTGAGGAATGAGACGGAAGGATCCTGTTATGTCTAAACCTAAGAGATAGAATCTATTTTTTTCTACAAAGCATATATGAAAGTAAAAACTTCAGATAAATATTGGAGAGGACTGACATTTAATATGCTTTGATAATGACAGAAATGACATTTATTTTCCTATTAAAAATATCCACCGCAGTATGAACCAACACATGAACTGTATAATAAAGGAAACACACAAAGTCTGTGTTTACAAGCATGTTAATAATGCAACAGATAATAATGTAAAAATTATTGCACTACTGCAAATGTCATGTGAAATCCCTTATTGTATTGTATGTAAATGCTTTAAAATGATCATCATACTCACAGCAGTCAGATTGTATCTAAATCTACTGACTAACCGAGCGTAACAAGGACACCTGCTGCGACTCTGCAGGATGTTATCAACCACAGTTTAGTCTGATCTGACTATCAAAAAGCTGGAAGAGGACATCAACAGCCACTGAGAGTCCAGTCTACCCTAATATAAACTGTAGGCAAAACATTCCAAACACCTCTCACTATAATGCAGTACAATTCAGCAGCCAGTAGTAGAAAGCAACTGAGTACATCCACTCAAGTACTGTACTTAAATACAGTTTTGAGGCACGTGTACTTTGCTTGAGTATTAGCTAGCTAGGTCTATATACGCCAAGTAATCGAGCCAATCTTATACCTAAAATGCCCATGTGGTATATTGCATTAGGTTTATAGAAGTTACAGTTTATTGAATATTTAAATGAAGAGGGTGGAAAAAATAACCAGGGTATAAATAAATAAAAAAGGGTGGAGATACATGTCAGGGACACAAAAATGATGATGGTTGGACTGTGTGGTGTATTGAGGAGGGAACACATGCACACACACTCAACACACATGGACCCACAGCTTGGCTAATCCAGAGCTATGTGTCAGCTGGCATTTTCTATTCTGGAGGGAAATGGGCTGTGACAGACATTACTGCAGCACACACAGTCTGAATAAGAAAGAAGCCACTGCTCCTCCGCTAGAAACACACCCAAGGTTACACTGCACTCTTAACACATGGGAAAGAAGAAAGAAAGAACAAAAGAAAGAAAGAAAGAAGATAGATGGATAGATAGATAGATAGATGTATAGATCTTGTCATTAAACAATGACTTTGACAAATACATCAAATAACAGCACATGCAGCTGACAGACTGCTAATCAGTAGATTTCATACTATTGCATAAGAAAAGAGTAGGAGGTTTTGGTAAGGGATGACTTCCTAGTCATTAAAACACACTTTGCACTCTAATGTGCACCAGTGTTAAATTAAAGAAAGACCCAACACCATTCAACCAGTTTAGGGCATTGAAAGTCCAGCCAGATGCCTTTCCTTAGCTCACACAGCTAAAGAATCAGAAATTCTCTATATCCAGCATGTTTCCATGGATATGAAGAGACTGACATCTTCACTCTCCAAAACCACATTTTTCAAGCGTGGGCAAAAGCAAATTTATATGCCATCACACGCACATGCCAGATGTGTAGACGGCAAACACACAGTATCAAGCTTAATAAAGCTGTGTTTAGACATAATGACACTCATAATAAGGACCTCTTGGTACAATTATGCATCTGCTGCAGGAGATCAACATGATCTACACTCACCACTCAATCAATCTGTATTTTCCTCTCTGATATATTGAGTCAAAATGCTTCATTTTATAACCAAAACTGTACGTGTGCCATGTGTTTAACAGTTAATTCCAACTTTCTGGCAGCTGCCACCAAGTCCCATACAACTCCAAACATTGCTGCAATTATATCCATCAGCGGAGCACTGATCAAAGAATCTGGAAAACTGTTGCACTGCTCATTAAACCAGTAATAAACATCAACACATGGTATCAGTGTGAGCCAGGTGTTTACAGTATTCCTCGCCTGCATCTGCCACGTTAATAGAATTCAGGGCTCTGACCGTACCTGATTTAAATGCCACCAGTGAACAACACAATGATGCCTCAGGGTCATCATCTTTTTTCACATGGAAAATGAGCACTACCTCAAAACTATGACTGACATATATACTTAACAAAGTCTTGACCTGAGGAGGCCAAGGTGGATGATTGGATGTACAAAGCAGGTTGTGAATGCAGATTTAAAGGACTAGGATTTGGTTTGCATAAATCGAGCTACATACCTAAGCTCTATAAAGTATGAATGCACACAAATTCAAAACATTCAATTTGTTTAGGGTGAAGGACAAATGAGAAACATCCAAATGACTCACTTAATCAAAGGTTGAATGAGAAGTTATTTGTGTTTGTGTTGGCCCCAGCGTAATGTTCACCAAAGCCAGCTGTCCTTACAGAGAGGAGGAGGTGAAGGCTGGAAAAAAGAGGAGCTGGAGAAACATAAGTCCATTACAATTTCTTCATCTACTGATAATTTACCATAGAGAGCCCTGCTCCTTGCATGAGGGAAGGTTTGAGGTAACAATGAAAATATTGTGTTAGTCTGACTTGGGAGCAGTCACACTTTACTCTAAGAACATTAGTCCGACTGGTAGCTTTACTAACCAAATAAATAGTCTATGTAGGCTTTCCCCCCTCTTTTTGTGCTATGCATTTATAGCAAGTGAGAGCAGACACAAGCATACAAAGGGCTAAATACGTACAGTGGGCTGTCCACTAATCACAGGATTGGTGGTTTGATTCCCAGTTCCTTCAGTCCACAAATGGAAGTGTCTTTGGACAAGCCTCACATTACACTTGATGACTGTGTGTTCAACCCAAAAGGTTTTCAACAGGTGTTCTGGTTCAAAAGATCTGGTAAGGTGCACCTAAATGAAGCCATCATTAATGTTATTAATTTCAAGTGTGCAGTGAGTAAATAATATTTTCCACTATTGCCACCATACAACCAAGGCCTTTGAAGCCTTTTGATTAGAATAATAATCTAATCACTGGCAATCCCCTGGTTTAGCAATGGAAGCAATTAACCACCCTCTAAATATAATAACTGAGTGTGTATTACAGAGCATTCCTACTAAGCAACAAATGTCACCTCCCAGGTGTTACTATTTGCATAGATGAATGAGTCACAGTGGATACCGCTCCACCTCCATAGTTCAGCCAGCCTTACCTCTAAATTAAGGCACCAAAACAATTGTGTTCTGCTTGTGTTATATAAGTTGACACAATAATCATAATTCCTTTCTTTTCCACTGATGTTGTCACAGCTTTTGTGGTTCACTGACTTTGTCGAGGTTGAGGTTATATGTATTTGACCTGAGTGTGAGGTCTTCACCACAAAGTTAAACAGTGGGCTGTTGAGGTAGTTATGCTCCATGGATTGGTAAACAGATGTTTACAGGGTGTTGATGAAGGTGGGTTACATCTGACAACACCATGCAGCCCAATCAAAGAAGAACCCATGTCCCTGGGATCCAGTAAAAGATAGTGAAAGATGCAACACATGTAATAATTTCTAAGTTGTATTAACATGAGGTACTTTAAAGATACTAGACAGTGTGAGGCCCTACATCTGCACACTTTGTCCTATTGTATTTGACTATGATTTTAGCCTCGAATCAGATGATCTAACCCAACAATGGAAATCCAGGATAACTACAGCAGCTCTGTCTACTTAATCAGCTGTAGGCAGCACACCTGTATGAACTGTGGACTTCCTCTTGGGAGTGCCGCATGTGCTCGGTAGACATTTTGACTTGTGAAACACAGGTGTAACTAATAACATTGGCTTCTCTTTTGGTGTACCAGTTCCAGGGGTCTGGGTATTGTACACACTGACTCATTGGGATATTTTAACAGAACAGAGGCACCATTGATGTTATGGTTTACACCTGTGCATTTGCTTCTGTGAGCCAAAAGGTCTGTTAAAAAACTAAAAAAACTACAAAAACACTACAAGGGAAAGCATGGATATACAAAGACATAAAGCCATGTACAATATTCATGAAAACAGTCTATGACAGGAAGCAGGGCAATGAGAAAGAAAATGGGCTGACACTATCATAAATCATGAATGCCCAATGCTCTGCTGAGCAAGACAAAACACATACACTGACATGTGTAGTATATAAAGACAGTCAGATGGGAACATGAATAAATCATAAGAAAAATTCATAGACGGTCGATTCACTGAGTCACAAGTTTATTTGATGCAATTCAGGAAAACAGCCTTGCAGTAAATCCAATGAGTGTGAAGTTTGCTGTATAAAGCTCAGTTTTTGCTGACACTATACCAGAGAGTTGTTCATTTAGCCATTTAACTATGTGTTATGTGCTCTGGAAGAGTGAAGTGTATTGTGATCTGTTTCCTAGAAGGTTGAAGGCTGTGAAGCACCAACAGCACAATATAATCCAGACATCTATAGAGAACATATTATTACATATGATAGTAAATTCAAATTAAGGACTTACACTATACCGTATACAGTATTGCGTCGAGTAAAGTTACAGATATACTGGCCTCATAACTGGTCATACAGGGAGTACAGAACACTTTAAGTATCTAAAACAATAAAATTAAAAGTGAGTGTAGGTGTGGGCAAGTGCTGAGTGTTACAGCTTGTCTGTCTGTTGCTCTGCATGAAAACTGCTGCTATAGCCACAACCCATGAGGGAAAACAGGCATCATTAAGCTGCTTGACAGTATCCATCTGGAATGATGGGACACCAATGGAAAAGAACATCACCTCCCTGTCACACACAACACTGCAGTGTGTCACCTCAGTGTACTTTTGGTCTCTAAACCTCAGATCATCAAGGGAACCAAAGAGACACACGCAATCAAACATATGGGGGCTACAAGCACACATACGTGCACATGGAAAAAATTAAATCCTCCCCTCATTTCACTGACAGCCAGCCTGACAGCATCTACTTTAACATTTGCTCCCTCCCATTTGCTCTCTTCCTCTTCACTTCTCTGTCCTCCAGAAAGACTGATCTAATAGCTAGAAGCATGTCCCAGTGGAGGCCCTCCAACCCAGAACCATGCAGGCCTGCTGGTCGCTCTGGTCCACTGAGCTCTGAGCAAATCTCAAGCTCTTATTCCCACCAGAGAGACAGAGGGCAGCAGAAATAGAAACTACCTGGATCAGAGATGATGGAGTTTAATCATGTTATCTTTATCTGTGCTTTAGTGACCTCTCCTCTGGTGTAGTCTTTATCTTTCCAAAGGCCTTCTTTTATCTCTCTATCATTCTCAGAATTGAATTGAAATCCACATCTATAAGCAGCAGAGCAACAGATTCTTAAGGATAAAACAGTATAAATCCATCATCTGGACTCAAACCTAACAGAGGAGCAGTACAAATCTGTACAGGGGGACACAGGTCCATTAACTTCTACTTTTCCACAGCTGCCAAAACACAGAGGCAGAGTGAAGCACCTTGGTTCTATGGATGCCAGTGTCTGCCTGTCTCACACTGTAATGTCTGGGTACAGACATTCATGCCCTCTCAAGATAAATTGTGATAAATTAGTTCATTCTTTATGTTCCATCTAACACTACCATCAGGTCAACATTTCAAGCTGTCCATGGTTTGTAATCAAATGCCTGCCAAACAATCCCATCTGCCTTACATTTACTTTGTATTGCAACTATTGGCATGCTGACTAAGATGATGAACGTGCTGACACTTGCTTGAACTTGTGAACATTGTCATTGTGACCATATTAGTAGACTCTTAGTCTAACTCGCCTCTGTTAAGTTTTCTATCAGATCGATGCATGTGTTTATATAGCTGTCATCTCCAAATGTCATAGGAGACACAAAATGAAATGAGGACAAAGATAAAAAGCAATTTGAGCACTGTATAAGGACTGAGGGCTTGAGTTTCATATTGTCAGCCTGACTTCTTAGTGCCATTCAGTCAGTAATCATTTACAGATTTATGGAAAATGTGAGAGTATTATGATCCTACCTGATGCCTCATGTGACACCATCACAACTACATATCTGTAAAAGTAGCACACAGCAATCTGAAAGGAAGCTAAAAAAAGGTGAAGGTGACCAAAGAAACTTGCCATACTGTAGCTTGACTAACTGGAGAGATGGAATAAAGTGCTCAAGTGCAAAAAGCAGACAAAAAAACAAAGCAGTCATAAATCACATGTTCTCTGTGGAGTCTCAGATACAATCTTCTAACAGCAAGGGAAACTAGAGCTCCAGCAGTCATTAGCATCTGAGTGCAACTGCTGCACCGTATCTGCACATTTACTGTAAATGAAACCATTCTGCATTACAACATCAAGAGGGGAGGAGGCTGGTTAATGAGGTGTATTCATAGGATTAGATCAATTTGTTCCTCTCTGTAATCCATCCTCATACTTTATGGAGAGGTAAGTGGCTACACTCTCACCCAGTTTCACCCAGTTTCTGTACCAGACCCTACACTCACAATCATGATGTGTAACATGAAATTCACACTGAAACCAAAGCTCAACACAAGTCACAGCTCTGAAACAATCTATATGCATCTGTCACCATGATGATTAGGTCATGAACCCATTACCTGAGTGCATGTGCTGTAATGAATTGAGTTTATGTTCATGAATTGAGGATGGAGAATAAAAGCTGCTCATTCATCTACATGACAAGAGGAGAGTGAGAGAGAATCTTGTGTTGATCTTGTGACAGTGGTGCTTCATGATCAGTGTTGTGGATATGGCTATGTTTTATTATATGCTGAAAAAGAAAAGAAAAAAGTCAACAATTAATAAAATGCTGAATACTAATTCAGAATACTTTTTAAATGTAAATTTGCTGTTACCACAAAACCAGCGCATTGAGATGAATCAAAAATTCATGCACAATTACACACAATGTTGAAACCGAAGTGACTGACTGCAGTTATACAAACTACAGTCCAATAACAATGACTCAGCCCTCACGACAAGGTTAATGAGGACACATCCCTCTCTCTGTGGTACAGACATGCTGTGAGTGTTTCCATCTGTCACTTTGTCACTTTGCTCCTTGTTGTCATTCCTCCATTTCTATTTACCGCTTTCCATCATTCCTCCATTTCTATTTACTGCTTTCCATCTCAGCACTCTTATCTCTGTTTTCTCCTGGCATGTTCTCTCTTTTCTCTTTCAGTTTTTAAATTGGAACCATTCCATGCAGCCTAAACCATCATGAAATTCATTGACTTTGCAGTGTCAATACAAAGATTTCAGGGGTGCAATTAGCAGTAAGTTCCACCATTTTTTTCATTCAGTTTCACTGAATTCTTTTGACAGTCTGTGTTACAGAAATTTCAAGTTTGATTCACATTGTAGCAACAACTATCAGAATTGTCTTAGGAATTACATGGAAGAAAAAAATTGTACTAAATGTTGCATTACTGGCATCTGAATGGGATGTAATGATAAAAAGCAAAGATGTAGAGATTCTATCTGCCTGTTCTGTGCTGACAACAAACAAACACAACAAGCCTGTGTTTAAATAAAAAACAAGAAATATCCACTTCTTCTCTTGATAGTAATATTATTATATTATATTATATTATATGATAGTGGTATAGCTGTTCACAGAATCTTGATTCACTATCAGCAACAGTCTGCCCTACAAACTGCCCTGATAGGTCTTGGATCATCTTTCTTAGCACCAGGAGCTATCTGTTCAGTCCCTGGTTCCTCTGGTGAAAATGCAGGTGAAGTATCTTCACTCTTCAAAGGTTCTTGGTCCCACGACCGAAGCTTCCTTGGTGGAGGGTCCTAAAAGTTGTCTCGCCTATGCTTTCTATGAAAATGACCCTACACTATATCTTCAATTTTCAATTGCTTCATGTTATGCTTGATGCTGCACCTAGACACAGCTGACTTTTAGCTGCTTGCAAATTCTTGCTTGTAGTAGAAATTAACAGATAGTTACAAAGATCTTTTTTTCCCCCTCTCTCTCCATTTCATTGTGAAGGGATTTTATTTTTGGACCAAAACTAATTCAGTACAACTTCACATCAAACACAGAGCAGGCCATCTTACCACACTAAATTTGTAGCTCTATGGGTCTGTGTGAATGTGCCTTCTCTAAATGAAAGGAATTTCTGATCTCAGCTCTGCTTTGATTGAATATGAGCTCAGGGCCCACAGCCTTGAGAGCCAAGCAACGACTGACACACTTTCTGCCTCTGAGAGCTCATTTGGCACCGTGGAACATGCATGCCACACTGGTGTGACGTCCCCAGGGCACCCTACAGCGGTCGGTTTGTGTGTGTGTGTTTTGTGTGTGTGTGTGTGTGTGAGAGTGAATAGGAGACTCAAAAGAAATAATCCTATTTGAATTTGAAGTCCATAGTTAAGAACTGCTCTGTTTCCTGACAAACCGGCTGTCTAAATCTCTGCTGCCTTGAATAAATTGAAGAGGATGAATTTATTGCAATAATATCAAGTGGATAAATGGAAAAAATACATACACACAAACACACAGACACACACACACACACAACGAGAGGGTGCATATAATTCAGTATATACAATATATACATGATACCGCTTAATGGCTATACTTGCATTTATAATTTATCAGTGTTATTGGTAGTCTTATTGCTATTACTATTATTACTATTGAAATGATCATTATTATTTTTATACCTATTATTACTATTATTAATATTACTTCTCTACATCTCTACATGGAATCTGTATTATGCTATGTTCCTATGTTCTCTTTCCCTTTCCCGTCTGTTGTGATTTGGCACTATATAAATAAAAATTGACTTGACAATACAATTCAATACAATGATAGAAAGAAATATACCAGAAAACGTCTTTAAGGAATTTTCAAAAAGTTCAAACAAAACAAATCATTTGAGAACATGCAGGCATATACCAATAACATTAAATAATTTAAACACAAAGTATTGCTGCCAGTTTGTCTATTTAGAGCAAACAATCTGTTGATCAAAGGCCATAGAAGAGTCACATTTATTTGCTGTTTCTCTGACACTTATTTTAGATCCAAAGGTCTGACAGTCCTGGTGTCACAGCCACAAAATCATCATCATTTCTCAGGATAAATTATTCAGCATCCAGCCATGAGCTCATATGAAAACACCCCGTGGAAACTCTGAAAGATTTTTGTCAGCAGAAAAGAAAAAAGCAGACTGGGTAGATTAGGGTCTGTGATCATCTAATTTAAACTCACTAGAGGAGTTTTTCTTCTTTGGCGAAATTAATAAATCAATCACTCTCTCTCCCTCAGAGCTGAGGCAGAGAGTCTTTTCTAAATCAGCAGAGCCTTAGATCTACAAGATTGTTTTAAGGAGTTATTGGCAAAGTCATAATGGACATCTCGAAGACATCAAACACTTAATATTAATTAATTTGAAGAGTTTCTTCTAGATGGAAAATATGCATTTTGTATGCACATGGACTGGTAATGATTGAAAATACAGGCCTGTTTTAGTGCAAACAAGCTTTACCAACATAACAAAGTAACAGGGACGCAGGAATCTGATTAATACTGACCTTAATAAGCAGATTGGGCCTGACGTCACGATCCACATTAAACACATTAATACTTCCTGTTCTGCTCTAACCATTTTCTGTGGTGAGATAATTTTGATGCTCTAAGCTACCACTCTAACCATCACATACAGCACAATGTACTTTAATGTGAAGAAAAAGGCAGGCTTTTACTTCTTCTAAAAGCTTTTGCTTACTGAAAATTGACATGACTTTTCTAAGATTCCTTTTTACAGTATGTACTTTCTGTTGGAAAATCATTTTTATCATCAACAGCATGAAATAAGGAATATTAGATTTAAAAACATGTTTAACAAAGACTGAAAAGGAGAGGCGTTCAGAAGTTACAACCTATTATTAGAGTTATAAAAAAGTGAATTGGTTAGAGAGATGCATGTAAAGAGGAGCAGGTAGGCAGCTGGTTAAAGAAGTTCTTTTCTCTCATGTTCAGATTTTCTGTGTAACATCTCTTCTCACTTCTATTATACAGATTTAAATTTGATTTAAATTAGCACTGGTGTGGGATCACTACTGGCAGATACCCTGAGTTAAGGTATGAGAATAGGAGAGAAGGAGGATTGATGCATCCATACAAAATAACTTACAGTAGCTATTTTCTGAGTTAATCCACCACACACCACCTCTTGCATTGGCACTGACAATGGATGTAAATCATGAGATGCAGACTTGGATGTGGATGTGATCCCTGTGGGACACTGGGCTGGTTTAAACCCTGCCTGTTGAATCTTGGAGGTGGGGCAACACTTTTGTCCTCATTTGAATTACAGATAGTGATAACGTCAGTGTCAGTATAAGACTTGAAATGCAGATTAAGTAATGGATAAAGTCCATCTAGCTATAATGATGTGACTGTAGATATGATAATGTAACACAGCTGCAGCTGTTGCAGTGAGAAGTGTTCCTAAATGCTTTCTCCTAACAAGCCTTCAGGCCAAACAAGCCAAGACAGAAACTGACTTTCTACATGTCTGTCCCTCTGTGCCTCTATTTATGTACAGGGACGTCTGCTAAGCTGTATAATGCACTGCCTATTATACAGTATATACTTTCTTCATATAACCTATGTAGTTATTTATCACCAACCACTGAGATCACTGCAGAGTTCACAGCCAGACTCATAAATATGGCGAATGACATCATGACATTTCCATAGATAGTATCTATTATATCACTGAAGACAATATTATATAACACCATGCTTAAATAGCTCACACTGGTATACAACAATGCTATAAATAACTAATTGTGAGTGCCTCTTTGCATTTGTGTGTAAGTGCACAGCTTACATTAGCATTACTCTGATCTGTATACACAAACTGCCTTGTACAGCTATGCGTATTTCATTCTTCCAATCAGCTAAAAACATCCACAATTTCAAAGTAAACAGAGATAAACAAAATGCATCATACTCGCGGCTCCACACAGACCTGAAGGCATTTGGAGCAGACACATAATTACATTCATCAAAAGGCGAATGCAGATCATGATTGTTTCATTCTTTAGCATGGCCGTAGGCCGTGTGTCCTACTTTACTGAAATGCAGCAGTCTAACCACTAGTGCTTTGGGACTGTGATTACAAAACATGTAACATGATAGTGTTTTTAAAGAAAATTACAAGCTCACTGAAATCAGCTTCCTGTTTAACACTATCTCTGTATTCATGTGCCCATGAGGCTTATTTCTTTGTACCAATAATCTAAAAAAGAGCCCAGTGAGAACCTGGAAACACCACAATCAAAAGTAACTGGTTCATTCTGAAATGAGTTTTTTGTTTAAACCTCAGCTTCATTAAAACCTTTTCAAAGAATAAAACTCTATCATGTAAATGTACTTTTCAATTACTTTCTAGTTTTGGGATATCTGAGCTCTGCACTTGCTTCACCTAAGGTCATGGTGGTCCACTGGGAAGCACCACTTGTGAACCCTTAACTGGTGACATTTCCTATTGTAGTTTCAGGGAGATGAACAAATGAGTCACCTCTGTAAAAGCTTCTGTGCTGTACCTATACCCAATACCATTTCCCACACCATCTCTCTTAGCTGCTGTCACTGCAAAACTGTTTTCACAGGCAGCCTGCCAGACTGGACAGCCACCACATGCACCTCTACGAGATGTGCAGAGCAACCACTGGTTTATTTATAAATCAAACCGGTCAAATGTGCTGCCACTTTAAGGGACAATTAAAGTAAAACGAGGCTTCAGAATGATCAATGCACTCCCCTCTCCAGCGCTATCTGGCACCTTCTTCACTGCTGACGGTGCTCAAGGCAAGTACACTTATGGCTTGGAAATTCCGAAATCATTCATATTATTGTTGATGTGTGAGTACTAATGTGATCCATCTCCAGATATGACTACTTAAAGAAAGTGCAGGCATGTGCATTGTGTTGGTCCATATGATTGAACAGCAGAATGTGAGGCAGAATCGTTGGCAGCTAATAATAAATTGTAACTTTCATACCATGCAGCCAGGGGAACTAACACAAGTAAGCTTTTCTTTCCACTTTTATGAGGTAGGACCATGAGCTGTGACTATGAATATCACTTATCTCCTCAGAGAGGAGCTAAATGGTAGACGAACAAGCTGACACATTGATGCTACTTTACTCTCCTGCAGTGTGGTTTGAGATTGGTGTGTGTGTGTGTGTGTGTGTGATCCCCTCTAGACGATCTGCCAGCTAAAGTATGAACTATGAAATATGCATCTGCCAGAAATGTAACACAAGGTCAAAGGTCTCAATTCAACTGGGTTACTCCTAAAAAACTTCACAGGCAAAAGACAAAAACTGAGAAGCATATACAGCACCGTTTACGTTTCATTTTGGCTAACCTACTGCTCTGCTGTATGCTGAAGTCACTGCTGAGATTCCTGCAGACAGCACTCATGTAATCATTCACTTACTGAAATGACCTATTTCTTTCCAGCTACTGTTGGACACATGAAACAAGTCTCTAGCCTCTTTTCTGACTGACTGGATGAGAAAAAAAGCAGCTGACACTGCTTTGAACCTCAACTTTTGGCAGCACTTCTCTCTGCCAAAAAAGCCCACCAGGTGCAGTGCTTTTTAATAACCAGCTGCATTCCAAGCACCATGCAGTCCTAATTGCTTTCTGTGTGAAATAGGCGGTGGCAGTACTGTATAATATAAATGTGCTCTAATGGATCATTTCTTAATTTATCATATTTTCCTCATAGACAGAATGTATTAACAAAGCCCTTGTATTGTTTATGGAGACAAACTGACTTGTGTTTTCATAAAGAAGGGTTTCTCGTTTATTTTCCTCTAATTAGTTTGCACTTAAAAAGCTCTTCCAAACGCAGCCGTGATGATGAATTATCACCCAGCCTTGTTAGAGGAAGAGAGAGGAGGTGGAACTGCTACCTGTGTGATTGCATCATTGCAAATGCATCATTGCAATCACACAGGTAGGCAATAAACACATACTAGCTTGAAAGAAATAACAGCATATTATCCACTTTAATGAAAAGGCAAACAGAGCTGAGCAGAGAGACTGAAGCAGATGTTTACTGCTACAGATATAATTGCATTCTGGCTCTTTCAGTTACACTTATGAATAAGCCTAAAACAAAGTTTTATCTCTCTTCACAGACACAATCAATGTATGAATGTTTTTCGATAATAAAATTATGTCCTTAAGGGATGAGATGACTGTAAACTCACTTAGCAGATTCTGGTAAAACAAGTTACATTTTTCACACAAGTTTACATTTCTGACATGTGACACTGATGAATGTCCGATTGACTGAAAGACCACTTGAATAACAGCAGGAAATATATATTTTTAAGTGGCAGCACCTTGACTGTCATATGCAATCAATCCCAACCTCTTTAGAGCTGGAGCGACACTGCAGGTTGTTGGGAATAAATGTTTTACTGAATGGAGTACTGAAAATAGATTAGTTGTAAACTCTCTGCAGTATGTTACATGGACACCGCATCAACACTTATGCATGGTAACTCTAGTTTAATAACTAGAACTGAACCTTCAAAACAGCTTCAGTAGGTGTAACCACTCTTTGGCACGCTGCAGTTTACATGCATACCACAGTTTAAGTCAGGATGAGCCATGAACCATATGGCTCAACCCCCCTGCACTCTCTGAAGGTCCCACCACATTTCAAACACCAACTGTCCAATGGAGTGAAAAATTTTAGTTAGATTGTTTTGTTATGTAGAAACCCACAACAGCAGAGATTGATATTCTACCATGTGGCAATGTTTTAAGTGTGATAACACACTCTGAGACGTCCAATTTGCTTGTGCGTTACTGTCTGCACACCCATGTTCTGATCTTAAATCTTGTTCAAGGAAACAAGATTTGTGTAGACAAGCCTTAGGTTCACTGATATGCTGACTTGTCCACTTCTGATATCCCAGTCATTTAGGGAAAGAGGAATCAGTTCAGTGAGGCTCAGAGTCACAGGGAGAGAATCCCCAGCTTGTCATGGTGCTGTGTTAGAGAGCTGACAGAATGAGAATGAGGTTGAAATCTGTGGGCAGAAAATCAATCTAAAATCTGAGTCAGTCTCTTAGACTGAACAAGGCATATGTGCAGAATTAAATCCAAAAATAAATGCAGAGGCCAGGTGCTTAATAAGTTTCAAATGCAGTTAGTCCAGGGAAGCTTAAGGTGCTCTTAGGGATGATATTTAAAACTGTCTGTGTAACACAGCAAACGTCTGTAAAGATATTATCGACCACCTATTTCCACATTTTTTGCACCCAAGATGAACTAAGACTGGTCTTATCAATCCACATAAGTAAGGGGATTGTCCCTGCTGATAGCAGCAACTACATGTGGTTCCTGGCCTGCACTGAGGGTAGTGGAGTGTAGCTGGGTTAACAAGGTTGCTGGTGAGGGAGGGGAGGAGGAGGACAGAGGCAAACACCTCTGTTACGCTTCATTGTCTTTTGGACCAAAACTATGGCTGAGTACACATGAGCTTCTGTTCCCCTCTCCAGATTTTTAATTCCTTGTTGTGTTAAAGTGCCCAATCCACTCGGGGGCATTTTGGCACAAATGAGATCCTATTTTGGTAATTACTTCACCATAGTAACAAAATGCATGGAGAGGAGAAAGGAAGGTCTCTTATGGTCCCCTTTATCTGCAGGGGTGGTAACATTGGAGATATTTGCTTGAAGCACTGCACTATACTTGTAATCTTTAATTCCACTTTGTGATTCTGGACCTCCTCCAAGAATTGCCACCTTAATGAACCGGAGGGTATGTGTGTCCTGGTGACCCTGAGAACTGTGTTGTCCTCCTTGTGCCAGACCAGAGAAGGGAGCTCACCAGCAAGTGTGGCCAGGCCTTGGCCCATCAGGCCTGGTTGAGCACAGCCCCAAAAAATTATGTATGGCCACCACCCTGTGGACCCATCACCTACAGGGAATTGGAGTTAGGTGCTATGTAAGCTGTGTGGCTGGCAAGGACAGAGAGACAAGAGAGGGAAAAATGGAGTGTGAGACTGACCAACCCTCATCTATGGCCATGAGTTTTTAATAGTGAATGAAAGAATAAGAGCGAAGTTTTAGAGATGGGGTCAGGAACGCAGACATGCAGGGGGAGCCAACTGAGGGTCACATCCAACTGGCGGCAGACCCTGGGGTAGACCTTGAATACACTGGAGAGACTCTTTATTTCATATGGCCTTGTGATGACCCAGAGGAGTTAAAAACTGGAGAGAGAGATCTGGACTACCTTGCTTAAGCTGCCTCCACTGCAAGTTTATAAATATGAGTCACCTCCACTGAGACATTTTACAGGCCATCACAGCAATACTTTAACACTGCAACTTCATCTCCATACTGAAAGATGACTTTAAGTACAACTATACTGCTTTTTTGACTGTTACTTGCAATTATCCTTCTTTCTAAGTGAAGAAATCCTTTGTATTTTGTGTTTTTGCCTGGAACTCCACTCGAGGGAATGCACTATCCGCAGGCAATGCTAATAGCATGCTTATGTTTGTATGTTAAATGTGCTCCAGCTACAGCACAGAACGTAGAATGATCTGCAAGCTTGCTCAATAGCAAAACTCTCACTTGACCAGTAAATACATTAAGACAAATTCGCTCTTTGAGCTTAACAACTTAAGACAGCTTATGTGTATTATTTCCTGTAATCAATACAATGGACAACATAATTGGCATTTCATTCCAACCGTTTCATGCCACATGGCATGTTAATAAAATATGTCGAATGGAGGCTTGAAGTGATTCCCGCAATATAGTGTTTTATTAGGGGATTTAAAGGAGCTACTGCGCTTGGTATGTGGCGTATCTCTATCTGCTACAGTTCAAAGTGAAAAAAGGAGGATGGCTGCTCTCACTGGAGAAAGCCAGTTATCTGTGTGCATACAAATGTGGCATTTTCCTCAAGAAATCCTGACAGCAGATTTATTACACTGCTGGAAGAGCTGGAGAAGCACTTGCTTTACTTTATATTATTCACTCTAGACTGGTCATCAGTGAGGGAAATGTGCGTGTTCTTAACAGTTAAAGCTAGGGGGATTATAGTGTGTGTGCGTGTATGTGTGTGTAGATGCTGACTGACTTTTATGAAGTCTAATAGGAAAATCAATCAGTTCTTTCTCTGTGATCACAGCTCCTCTCCTGTACTGAGCCCTTACTGATTCATACTTTCACACCAGATCTTCATATTCTTTGGGGGATTACAGGAGGTTCTGCTCTCTGTCCCATCAGTTATTGATTAGTTTGCAGCTGGGTTGTGACTTGATACCCATTGACTTTTATGAGTTGCTGACAACAACCAGTGACACTGTGTATAATGTAATAGCTCTGAAACATTAGCTGTGATTCTGAAAAAGCATAACTTCAGTTTGAGAATCATAGAGGGAATCAAAGCCAACAGCATATTTTACACATGATCTGACTGTATATCCACCAGCTTAAGATAAATCTCAAAGTCACAAACGGAGAAACTGTGGAACAGAAGGGATAATCTTTGTTTTACTACCAGGAAGTTTTCATCCCCCTAAGGGTAGGATTTGGTGATCTCTGTCTTTGATGAATCGTGTCAGTGGTATCAAAAAAGGCACTGTTGCAGGCAGCTTTTCTAACCGCTTTGCTCTTCACCCACACCAGCAAAAATGACCCAGGACAGCTGAGAACAAATGTGCTGAGAGCAGCACAGTAGTGCCCATAAATAACAAACGAACAAATCTTTTCCTTTTTGACTTTGGTATGTACAGGTGAGTACTGCCTCCAGGAAATAGCCATAGTCTCACACTCTAAGTCTGAGACTGACAAAAGCACTCATCTTCTCCTGCCTTTGTGGTTTCTTTATATTACCAAACTAACTGCCAGGGATCAACATTGTAGCCTTATAACCTTAAACAGTGTTACAAACTTACTCAATCACTGTGTGACAACGTTGAACTCATTTTTAAGCAGTGTGGGTGGGGAACCTGGTGAGATCAATGAGGTTAGGCCAAATCACAAAAAAAAAACCCAGTTCTATAGCACCACACACTACAGCCTCTTAAATTATCATGCAGTTGAATCAACACTTCTCTAAAACAATTTCAATAAGAACTGAATATTATGACCTTCATTAAATGAGTATTTATTGGAGTGTTGCTCTGTTTGACTGCATTAGTTTTAGCATATATTTTACTGATGAGGCTTACTATAGCTGTGTGCACTCACTGCTGAGGCCACTCAGCACTATAAATCCATACACTCAACTCAACCTGACTCAACACAGCTGCTGCTGATACTGCCTCTCCTGCAGACTTGCTGCCCTTGACACTTCCTGTATATGCTGAACTGCAGCCTGCATTCCAAAGAATACAGAGGAGACCATTTGGGGCTCACTAGATTTGTCCCAGAGTCTGACAGTACATTCAGTATTTGCATACTGTCATGGTACAGTATGCATACAAGTTGGCTGATTTCAGTTGATTTACTGTAATAATGCACAGGAGTCATAAACACACTTACCAGAATAAGTAAAATAAAACACTTCATGATGCCTAAGTCATCAACATTTTCCATCCTCCCTGAGGCATAAACTGCTTTTCTTCCACCAAACAACATGATAAATGCACAAATGCCTAATATTCAAAAACTGGAAAAACGTCCTGTTTATCTGCAACATATCACTTGAGCCTCACCACAATAAAGAAACCAACAGTTTTCTCCTTGACTGACTCATTTTTCAACACACATATACCACACAAAACTGATTCCATGTTATCAAATTTAGTTTTTGTAAAAAAAAACAAAAAAACAAAAACAAATAATAAATATAAATATAGTCCATGGCAAATTCTGCACTTTTTAGTATCTTGACATTAAAAGCTGCAGCCTCTCTGTCTCTTCACATCTTCTGTGAGACCCTTACTGTTACGTCTCCAGAGATTCCTGACCCTGGAACACCCATCTCTGCCCACTCTTTCTCCAATATAGCACATGGAGTCTAAGGCTAAGCAACTGGAAGATGGAAAACTATTCTCTGTGGGGTAACAGGAATAGCAACTTTTGCCAAGCAGGCAGCAATGCCATGCATAAAATGCGAAAAGAGGTTACCAAATGTGACTTTTTCATATTGCCAAGAAAAGAGAAAGTTACAACAAAGAAGAAAAAGCTGAGTGAAGAAGAAAGCTTTGGCCAAATTCTTTCATCCTATCTGAAAGAGATTTTCAAATGTTAGATTAACATCTGCAAAAGTCAAGGTCAGTGACTGTGCCGCTGAGTTTTAGCCAGGCAGAACATATAACCTTCAAAAAATGATTATGATAGGTTATTAATGGTTTACCAGTGGAGACAGAGCAGCTGCATGTCACAAACACAACCAGGGTGAATTGACTTATTGTGTGGCTAGAATATGATAAAAACATGTGGTCGCTATAACAAACACGTTCAAGCAGACTTGGTCACAGAATGACACTGATGTAAGTCTGAATAAGACCAATCAAATTACAGCAAAACTCTGTCTGTAATATGGAAGAAGACAGAGCCCAAATGTGTCTTTTCAAGTCTATTCCAAACCAAACCTGACAACTGTTTTATGGAGTAAACGTCTTTTTAATTCAATTCTTGGAACTTGGTACCTGTGCATTGTTCTCAATTCTTTGTTTTATTTCTAAGTTAGTTTTCTCCTCAGCTTTTTACGAGGTAGACCGTGTTTGGAAAGTTAATTCACATTCCCTTCCTATTTCCATCACATTGCTCATTTGTATTTTGAGCCCAAAGCAAAAGAACAAAGCGTTCATTATAATGTGCCAACAGCAATACAAAGACAGAAACAAAGCAAAAGGTTAGACAGAATTCCATCAAAACAATATGATGAAAAATACGGTTTGCTGTCAAAGTGAGAAAAGATGAGACTGCTGATTACCAGAGATAAGTCGAGTCTTGTTTCATGTTGGTGTCGAACCAGCAATGGCCATCGGTTACGCGGATGAAATGTAAATGATTTCTGTCTTGGCATGCAAAGTGCATGCTTTCATACATTATTCATGACACGACATTGACAAGTGTGCCTTTTAAGGTCCATGATCCACATCCATGGCTGGTTTTACACTCTCAGGGTTTCACACATCTAAGAATAATGTCTCCCTAACACATGACACTATCACAGAAATGTACTCAGCTTTTGTAAGTTAAGTTAAGTTTGTACTTCTTTCAATGACAGACTGACTTTGCAATTAGTGAGTCTGTTGTGAGGACATGACTGCATCAATTAAATATAATTTGTTTATTTGAGATAGTGCCTGCAAATATGGAGTGAAAGAAAATACTTTTGTACACAAGTAAAAGAAAAAAGCAAAAGATAGAAACAAGGAAAATATATATATATATATATATATATAAAAAGCCAAATACCACATAAAGCAATAGCCTGAGAGTCAGGGAGGACATCCATATTAGTTTACATCTACACCTCCATGACCCTGTGTCAGTGTCTTTTCAACTGTAGACTTGGATTCCACTTCTTTGGAATGGTTTGATGGAAAATCCCAAGACAAGACTGTATTCTGCTCCAGGCATTTTCTCACTACCACCAACTATAGCTGCCATCAGTCTACTCCATTTCCAATAAAAGTATGCTCTGAAATGTGATTTAAGACGAAGCTCTGACTTATTTTGCTGGTTTCCTTGGGTTGTTTGTTTCAGAGCCCAGGGCCCTGATGACAAAGACTCCTGCAGCATAATACTGCTGCTGCAAGCATACTACAGGCCATGAGCCTCCTGTGTACTTATTAACACAGACTGTCTCTTCCAACATAGCACAGACTGTTTGGTTAATCTGCAATACAGGTTTAATGCTTGATCATCCAATAGTCTTTCAATCTCCATGATATCACAGGAGAATAAAGCCACCTGTCCATTTAATTACAGCATAGCACCAATAGTTCAGTGGTAGATTTTTTGCCTGCCTTGCAGAAGGCCAAGATTTGATCCTCAGCCAGACTTTAAGTTTGGCTGGAAAACTGAGGAAAACAGCCAAGTGCAGTCAGAATAGTCAAGTAGCAGCCAGAATGCTGGCTGTGATTCCCTGTTTGTTGCTGCTTCAAATGCCTATCAGCTCACTTCTGCACTTTTGTTCTGCCTGCTTGCTCTGAGATGTAAACTCCATGACAGTACCCATACAGTATACTGGCTGCCTAGGCCTGATCAACCCTCCCAGCTGAGTTTGAGTCTCCTGGAATATCTGCACTTGAAACAAGCTTTTAATGGCTCTACAGACAACACGGGGCACACACTCAACCTGATCATTACTGAGCTCCCATTACAAAACCTGCAGTGGGATGATATCAGAGACCTGTGTCCAGAGAGTCCAGACGATTTGATCTGCAAAGTCAATCCTCTTATGCCCCGTTATCACACTGATGAATATTACACTATACCTATTCTCAGCCTCTTCAACCTTGTTTACAGACATGCTGTCGATTAGCCGGTCCAACACTTTAGTCCAGACTGATATATCTCAACAATTATGGGATGCGCTGGCACAAAAGTTTGTACAGACACTCAGGTTTCCCAGTGAATAAACCCTAAGGACTTTGGTGATTCCATGACTTTTCCTTCAGTGCTATCTTGAGACTGTATTGGATGGATTGCCATGAAATATGGTTACAGTTCAGCTCAAAGCACCACTGTACCCTATTGCAGCCTCACAGAGCCACAAGCATGGCTGTATACTCTTAGTGTTGTTAATTATGCTCCCTCACACTTTCTCTGTGTGTTTCATCATCCCTGAAAACTACTTTTTCATGAGGTCCACCTCAGAAACACAACCTTCTGCCAACTACACAGGGCTACCACAGATCTCTTTGGGAGACACCTTGGTTTCTTTCCTGCCCACAGCAGCTGAGACAACACGGCCACAATCACAATTAATTTTGACAGGGCAGCTGACCAACACCTCTGTGACTCCAGTTATAATTACCAACTTATGCAGCACCGTGGACGGAGACAGTGCAGTATTAGATCACAGAACTTGGTTCAATGCTGTTAAGAAAACTAGTAGACAGCAGCGTTATACACGCATTTACAGTACATGAACAATTATTAGTGGTACCATCTATTCTGTCCTACTGTGCATTTTAATTTATGCAGCTTTGCTTCATACATTAAGTTGAAGTCAGTGAAGTCAGAGTAATCTTCTATTCACACTTAGCTGAAAACTGCTTTATGCCTACGTATCCCCCATAAATGTTGACCAGTGCTGCAGGGAAAAATGTCTACAAATATCACTTTTATAGTCACAAGGAGACCAGAGAGAGATCTGTAACAAATACATAAAGAACTCCATATCTCCAACAAAGAAAATAACATGCATTTGTTTTCTGTACTCTTGTACACTGTACAGTCAAACATTTGAACAGCTTTGGTGCCACATGTACACCTGTGATATATTGCTGCATTTTCACTTTTTTTGAAATGCTGTTAGGCTAAGCTATAAATGGGCAAAATAGTGCATGTTCAATAATGATCAAATTACAAAAAGCAAAGTCACAGCTGCTGTCAGGCCTGAACCATCTGATTCCATCATCCTGTCTTCCATTCACTCACTCGTTTCTCTTTTCACTCTGTTTGTTAAAACTTTTTAGTTTTTGGTCTTCCCTCAGGAAACTTACATACGCTAATAGAGAAGACAAGACAAATGTTTCCCCAAATAGGTTTCATTAAAAAGCTGTTATTGCACTCTCTTTCACAACAACAGATGGAAAGGCTTTAAAGGAAAATTTGATTTATGAGTTTGTTAAGTGTTGTTTTGCGTAACTCAGACTCATCTATGTTAATTACTGTGTGCAACCTTTCTGATGTAGAGAACTGCAATTAGTCACTGAAAATTGCAGTATGAGACATATAGTTTCACCACTCTCATTAACACCATTTCCAGCCACAGAAGGCAGCAACAGCAGACATGTTTTTAATTTCTTGATTAAGATGATTATGTACCACATGCAGATCAACCTGCTATACATACAGTTATTGCACATTTATCCTACAACAAGATGACCATGCTGCCTACATTTTCCGCATCTGACAGAAAGATTTTTTTCAATTTCTGACATTTTCATGACAGAAATCTTCTACATCTTCATGAATATGGCTCCTGCATATCAGTTTGACATCTAAGAGATTATAACGTGCTCATATTCAAATCAGAAGTTCTATTAACCCTGTGTACTCATGAAATACAGACATCCTGTGAGGCCCTGTGCCAGGGCAACGCTAGGATTTTGACTGAAGAAGAGCCAAGTTCAGATGAAACAGACGTGCTTCAGTTGGCAGAGAAAGTTTATTCCAGTTCATTTTTAGCGTGTGCTCACTCTCGTTTTCCTTCTTTTCCTTCATGACATCCAATTACTGCCCCTGAACACACTTAACACTGTAACCAATCCTGTGTGTACCTCTGTGTGTGTATGTTTCTGTGTGCATTTCTGTATGTGTGTGAGTATGTATGAGTATAGGGGTTTGGAGGAGGAATTAAAGGTAATTTGAATCTCCACATTATATATTAACAATATAGTGCACACACAGTTCTTTACTGTCAAGAATCATCGAACAGTACTGTGCTAATTAACGGTCTTTCGGCAGCTGGGTGAATGGTGTAACATCAAAGAAAGAAAAAATGTGTGTATGTGTGTGTTGCCGCCGCTAAACCAATATGTGCTTCACATTTTCTCTGTCTATTTAGATTTCACTGTTTTCCAGCGTAAAATCAAATATGAGGGAACAAACAGCCCCTTATTAATATGATAATGAACATATCAATATGCAATCCACTACTATGCTGGCAATTTTCAGGATGTCAACATGTATTTTTCATGCCAATTTGTGTGTGTGTGTTTGTATTGTTTGTTTGTTTCAGAAAGCTACTGTGTGATTCATTAGGCTTTCCAGGCCAGGAAGAGGGAAATACATGTTCAGTCAGGGTGATCGGATAACAAATGTTGGATTCCATCCATTGCTGAGGTGTTAGTGTATTATTGCAGTGGGGATAAGGAAATAGGTGAGTGGGTTTGATTTTTACTTTAAGGCAAAATACAGTCAAATACAAAAGAGGGGATACTGTTGTTTTTGCGATGAGTATTTTCACAGAGAGCATGATTTTATTTTATTTGTTTTTCTTTGAAGGGGGTCGATTTTTCTGAGCTTTCGTACTGCAGATAAAGGCATCAACCACTCATGCAGACTGCCAGAGACTGTTCTGGGTCAATTCTCTGCCTCCCTATATGTGGTCCCCAGCAGGATCTGAAACTGGCCCACTGACATACCTACATACCTAAATGTCCCGAACAGGCCATGGTAGAGCCTTAGCTCCAGTATATTCGCAGGTGAGTATTTCACACTTTCTCATTTTTTATTCCTATCATGCTGCATGTGTAAAGAGCGTAAAGTGTATCTCTATAGGAACATTTTGAGTTTTTTTATGTTGTACGTATGTTACTATGATAAAAAGGTGCAGACCGAGGATCATCCCTTAATGACATCTGTGAAATCTTCTCTTCATTAATTAATTCAACTGATTATTCATGATTTCAGCTCCTTCCCAACAGTGTTTACTAGCAATTTTGCAAAGGCAGGTGAATATTTAAATTATGCGTCCCAGTAGATGGAAATAGGTGCAAATATGTGAGTTGGCTACAAATTGTAATTTAAAATGCCACAGCTAGGTTTACATTGAAGAGAATGAATTTCACAGCTTGAGTCCTTGGTGTTAAAGGAATGCTTCTCTAGCACAGATGGTTGCTCATACAGCTCTGGACCTCTATGTAGTCTATAGTCCATGTGAAAATGTTGGGATTGTGGATTTCCTTTCGTTACATGTGAAGACACAATTGACAGCACATAACAGTTCTCTTTCATTCAGTCTACAGGCTTCATGGAAATAAAGTATTCTATACGACACTCACATGTGAATGCAAGACAGCACATGCTGACTGTTAAATATTTGACACTCAAGGAGAGTGATTGTGACAACATCACGTGCACATCCCTCATTCACTGCGCTCTCACCCTCTTGCCACTTGTCTTATGCACTGATGCGCAGCTATTCTCCATTCTCAATTAGGTCTGAGGTAATGGGTTCATGGCCTAATTTTCATGGTAACAGGTGCCTATCTGTACATTATTACTGAGCTGTGACTTAAGTGTCGAGCTTTGGTTTTAGTATGGATTACATGTCACATATCATGAACCTAAGTATAGCGTCATGTGGAAGAATGGCATTTTCTTTATTTCTTTATGGCTGAAATGTAGCCACTTAACTCTCCATCAAATACCAAAATGAATTACAGAACAGAACACAATGACGATGAAGATGAATACACCACATAGACACAGCAGTCTTCCCTCTGGATGCTGTAACCAGAAACTGTATCACTTACAGTAAATGTGCAGATTATTTGCAGTAGTTGCATTATGATGCTAATAAATCTGCTCTGTCTATTTCTAGTGACTCTCCCAGTGGCTCCATCGTACCAGACCCACAGCCGATCGCCTGAGACTGAGAACATTTGATTTATGGCTCTTTCGCTCCTGTTGTCCATGGATACTACATCCAACCAGAGAGCTCAACTAGAAAACTGTTTCTATGGTCAACTCTGATGATCCTGCTACTCATTCTTAGTTGCAGGAACTGACTTGTCAACCAATGCATATCTGTAGGTTATTACTCAGCTGTGACTTTAGCGTCGAGCTAGTCGAGGTTTTAGTATGGACTACATGTTGCATATCATGAACAGAGAAATTGCATTTTCTTTATTTCTCTATGGGTTATGTAGAGGACACAATTGAAAGCTACACTTGCGATTGCTGTGTATTACTTCTGGCTGTATGGATGGTTAAACTGACATTTTTAAGGAACCTTTTGAACATGTTGGTTTGGTTACTATACAAGATGTTTACTGTATCTACTCTGCCTGCACATGGACTACACTTCTATAAAAGAAAAGAAAAGAACGCTTAATCCTGTTCCTTGTAAATTTATAGGGTTTAAAGCCAGTTGTTGCTTGGTAACCTGGGCTCGACTGTGGGATATTTTGGCTGTTTTGATTTTGATTTTGATTGCATGCTGACAAGTTAAATCAAGTTACTTTTTTCCAGGTTTATTTCCATCTCTGTTAAGTCTTTTGTGACTTGCTAGTGAATTAGAGCCACAGCACATAAACGAATATACTTAAACTCAGTGCTTCTCATAAATATGCACAACCACACATTTAACACTGAATATTTAAGCTGTGAGTGGCATATTGTTACTGCTATGATAGTTGTAATGGAGAATAAGACAACTGCTGCCATGATATTTTCTATGGTTGCAAAATCTTGTCTCACATTATTACAAAGCACTGTTTTGGCTTCTGAACGGTATAAATGTTGATGACTTAATTACTTTATTTGCACCTCCTGGATCCTACAGTTTCTTCTACCTGTTACCCGTAGCAAACGCCCACACCAATACAGCCCCTTGTGTTTTCCAAGCCCAAAAAAGAAAATACATTCTTGCTGAGAGCCAACTCATTTAATCACTCAACTAAACTGAGAGGTACAACTGTGTGTAATCATCACAAAAATACAGTGCCACATATATAAAATGGACTGTACTGGCCAAAAAGCATAATTTTGTGACATTAAAGATTTCTGATGAGGGAAATTTAAGCTTTAATACCTTCTTTGACATTATGTGCAATCGTGATCAGATAAAGATAAAAAAAAAACAACAAAAAAACTTGTGTCTTCTGTTCAGGGTTTGTTATTGTGGATAAACACCTCCCCATACAGGCCACATTTCTTTTACACGTATCATTTTGTAAATAATAATAATAAGTACATTGCCTGTGATTCATGTAGGAAGCATATCTTTATGATCTAAATACTGTTTGGAGGCTACTGGATGGAGGTATATTTGTATGGTCACTTGCATATAAATTAAGTAATGAAGACTAATGTGTGGAGAGACTGAGCTCTTTGTGTGTGCTGTGGTGTGTGAGTGTAAATGTTTCTCCAACACTTTTGGAAATAGCTGACAAACTGATCATGTTTCAAGGGTAAAAAAAAGAAGTTTTATTTCTCTTTGTGTGACTCTCTAACACTCTTCTCTTCCTCCGCCTCCTCTCTGTCTAGTACAGCTCTGATAGATGTCTGACCATGACAGCCTAAAGTGTAGATCTGAAGCTCCACAGCAGAAACCTTTTAACTTTATTAAACTGTCACACCACCATTCTTCATGCAGCTCACACACATCTAGGGTTTTAACATTGAGGCTGTGGATGAGAGGAGGCTGTACAGTGGACTAAACCTCTCTCACTGCCTCTTTTTGTTCACCTTCTCTCTCTTTGTATATCATATAATCTCTCTCTTGTGGCCTTGTGTTAAAGTTATTGCTGGTATTAAACACTATCGTGACATTAAGTACCCTCTTCAAAATAATTTAATACAGTTTTAAAAGTAATCTGTTTAAAATACCAATCTGGGACTCTTGAATTGAGCTCCATAGTCTTTAATCAGCAGTCATTTGTGTTCTTGTTTAACTCTGACTGTATTTGTCAAATTTACAGCTAGACTGAAGATTTCTTATGACACACACACAAACCCTATGGCACAGGTGGGGCTGGGTACCAACCAAACCTCAGTACCTTTGTGATACTGATGAATGTCTATAGCATGTATATATAAATTGACAGAAAAGCTGCCATAGCATTTTCTGTAGTTTGTCTGAAGGGAAGAGGACTCACTCAATTACTAAAGAGAGAAGGAAAGAGTTTGAGTTTTTGTCCAACTCAGTGTCTTAGTGGTGTGAGAGGGTGTGTGCATAGGTGTGTGTGTTTGCCTGCAACGTGGATGCAAACATTTGATAAGGCTGTTTTTAATGCCAAAGAGAACAACATCCCTGGGCTACCCGACATGAAAGGCTTGTGGTTCTCTGGGGCAGTAAACACACACACACACCCACACACACATATGTGCCTTAGTCTCAAAATAACTTCTAACACTGGGTTCAATTCAAACAGCATGTTTTTCTAAGAAATTCTGACATTTGACATATTGTTTTTTGTCATTTATTTAATGTATCTGTCAGTGAGGTGAAAAGGGTCACTGACACACATCCTGTTTGCTGTGAATGTGGATAGCTCATGTCTGAGACTCTGAAGCCTCAACAGAAGCAACACAGAGCCATAGTTCAATATTTTCTAACGTTACTCCCCACACACTGGGTTGATCTCTCCACAGCATCAAGCTGCTTTCTGGATTCAGCTGCATTTCCTGAACTGATTGAACAGAAAAGCGGAGACCTCAGCTGTTCCCCTGAGGATTCTCCTGTTGAGTCTCTGCAGACTTGTTAGCTTGTTCGCTTCCACATCTCCTGTCAGACCGAGCTCTCCCTCCAGGATTAAGACCACTGACCATGTCAGCCATGTCTAGCTGTGTTTCTGATGGGTAACTTCTATGTTTTATCTGGCTCTGTCAAACACTGCCTTCATTTCAATTCTCAAACCATGCAGAATTGTAAAAAAGATTGATTTTTTTTTTATTCAAACATGGGGAATAGTCCTGGAGTGTATCTGTCCACAACATTTGTCCTTTTAAAGGAACACTGTAACATTGTCTGTGTGTATGCAGGATTAGACCAACAAGTAAGTATCGATAATGAACAGCCGCTGCTGTACATGATTACACTTCTTACCCGCTGACATAGAATGATGTTATTAAAAGTTAAAGTTATAAACTCAGGAGGATTGCTTCCATATAAATGTGTAATTGCAGCATCCACAGTCCACATGTAGCACAAGTGTAACTACTGGGTTGGTAGATTCTAGAATTAAACTTTAAGGGCTCAGCACCTGATAAAAATATAAGCAGTGTGCATGAACTGTGCCACAATAGAGATGCTGTTTGTCAGATTCTGTTGCCAGACTACTTACTACCCGCCCGTGCACTTGCTTATTAGACTACTGTAACATCAGATGTTTCCATCCATTCATCTATGAAAAATTCTTTAGGCAATGATCATTTCCAGTAAACCTAACATGCAACACACAACACACAAAATGTGTTGTTGTCATGTATCCATGGAGTTACAAAATGTTCATCCACTCACACATTTGGCAGCACAGCAGAGTTTCAGTGTGAGTCTGCCTGAGGTTGGGTTACTCCAGCTTGTTATGCATGAGCTGTGCTGTTGTTAGGAATTAAACAGGCCACTTGACCAACATGTCAAAAGTCACAGCAGGACCAAATCTGACCTCTTCTCATGAATAATGACAACCAGCCCCAGTGCTGCTGCCGACATCTCCTTTGACTTTGGACCACCTACAGCAGGAAACACTGGACCCTGCACACACAGCCTTTTAGCATTCTGGAAATCAGGTCTGCTGTGCAGCCGTTATTATGATCTGTGGGTTTAGGCTGTGAGCTGTTCTGTCACCAAGGCGACCGAACCTGACGAATGCAATTCATCACACAAACTAACCATATGGCTGTCACTGCATGTGATGAAATAACACAAACAAGCAGCAACTGGTCAAACTCAACACAGTCCAATGTAGCAGGAAGCTGGGAGGACTGAAATGCAAGAGAAAACAACCATATTTAATTCATGTCCAGCCTTCAAAACAACACCAAGTAAAGCAGAGGGGGCCAACTGTGACCACAACAAACAGAAGCCCTTGTTGATTTCACAATGCACACACACACACACACACACACACACAAGTAGACCCTCAAACAAACACACAGCCTCATACATACATTTACATATGAACCAGTTGTGTTTTACCTGGATTTTAAGATCCACAGATGAAGGTTCAGGATGGAGCAGATCAGGAGACAGCATCCCAAAAAACAGAGAAAAAGACAAAGAATTAGAAATCAATCACCAGTATGAACTGAACCATCTTACACCAACACACAATAAGACTCTTGTTTAGATTATGAATTCACAGAAAATCAAAAATCGGAGAAATACTGAACAGAAAACACACGAAAAACAAGAACTGTGTGGGTGGGATGACACTGATCATAAACATCTAACAAAATGGAGACAAATACTTAATACAGAGATTAACATGTATCTGTGAGTGACAGAGAGAGAGAGAATAGTGTGTTTTCTAGCTGAGCATCACTAAGAAAAGAAGAAAGGCAGTGAGAGACAGATAAAGAATCAAAAGGCAGTAATTAAGAGGAAACTCTCAAAACAAGAGAGACTCGGGATAAAAAGGGAAACTTTTGGCCACAGCAGAGAAAAGGTGAGTGAAAATGTTAATCTCAGGAGGTGGTCTGTGTGGTTTAGAGTGTATAATGTTGTTCGTGTGTTTAGGGCACACGGTCAAGTCTCTGCTGCTGTTCCTTTCTCTGTATCCCTCTCTGAGCCTTCACTCTGCTGCTGCTAATTTAGTTCCTGTTGCCTTTTGCAGTTCAGTTAATATTTCCCTCCTTCTTTCTATTGTCTTCTTCTGTCTCTCTTTCTTTGTTTCTTCCTTTCTACCCACAATTGTACTGCAAACTCTATTATATTCTTGATATCTCACAGCCTGTTAATTGGATCCGACCTTTCGTTCCTCTGAAATGTCAAACTAGTCGAGTCATCGACTCATTTGTGCCATATATTACCCATAATCATAATCCATTATGAACAGTAGAGCAGTTAATCATTAAATATGCCCTGTGGTTTATCACACAGCTTTGTACTAATTCAAGTAAACAGTAGACAAAACCCTGACAGACAGAGCCTCTCCTCCTCTGCTTCCCTCTCTTTTCTCTATTTGTCCTCCTTTGTTCTCTGCAGCTCTACAATCAGTGCACTGAGGGGTCAGTGCTGGAGGAACTAGTTCTAGTCAACTAGTCAGTCTGTAATTAAGTGATTTCAGAGTCAAAAGGAGCATAGCTGAAAAATGATGATACTCTAGTCTACCCCAACGAACTGATCTCAGATCTGCTATGTGGCTCATTCTGGTGAAGGGAAACGTTGTTCTCGAGCAGTTGAACCCACACAGACAAAACAAAAACCTCATTCCTCACATCACATTAGTGTGTTGTGTTATGTGTTTCATTATTTCATGGTGTAAAATGAGAGTAGAAGAAGACAGAAACTAAAACAACATTTTAAACTGCCTAAACTAAATGCTGACAAATGAAGCTCTCAGAGAATGCCAAAACTGATGATGAAAAATGGTTTTCATCTCCTCTACTTAAGTTGTGTGGGTGTTTGTGAGTACTGAAAGTTATTATTGCCTTGAAATGTTGAAAAATGTAGAACTTCTTAATAATCTCATCCTGTCAACAAAGTTGAACAAACGTTTGGTACTCTACTTGGTACTGCTAAACTAAACTTGGTTCAGTAAATCAGCTTCATGTATACAACTAATTTGAATAACTATATACTATTTAAGGAAAACTATGTAAAATTTAAACTTCAGTGTTCAATGTGTTTTCAAAGCTATAAACAAAACAATCAGGACAAACTTAAAAGTCCTACAGTGGATTTCTCTGTAGTTCTGTCGAGCTCATTGTGTGAAAGCTTCACAGAGTTAAAACCATTTTTCTGTCTCTGAAGTTGTTCTGCTAACAAACTGAGCTGCAGTCGGCTTTGATGTCTAATGTAAATCTTATTTCAGCTCTCATGGCCAAAAACGCTCAACAGCCATCGCAGCTCTTATTTAAGCTTCATATCAGTTCACGTCACACATGCGAGTGCACGTTTACAGAGACAAACATGACAGAGACAACACCACGTGTGAAAAAAATCTGGCACACTTGATCTGAATTAAACACTTTTGTTCAGTTATCAGAGAGAAAAGTGACCACCATCTCCACTCCCTTGTAGCTGCTTTCAATGAATGTGTGATGTACACAACTGCGAGCCACTACCTGGCTTTGATGATTATCTAACATAATCATGGTTTATATTAACAGATTTCTACTTATCAACCAATCCATTTTATCTAATCCAGAGCTATGTCTACACTGTGTGGTAGACTGAGGGATTACCAGTTCGGTGAAATGTCAGTTCTGCCTGCTTACACATACAATGTGAACAATCAAACCCTTGATGTCTTTGAAGGTTGTTGGTTGTTGTTATATCAGTGTGTAGATATCTCACAATTAAAACACTTTCCCACTTCACAAAGATCCACTTAAATATCATTTAGCATGCTGATACAATTTAGTACATTACAGCAGAGAGGCTGTACAGGCTTTGACAAAGACAGGCCTTAACATTAGTTAAGTGAAAATACAGCATGTGCCTCTTTTTTACTGTGAAGACTTTACAGTGCACATCTCAAATACTGAGTTACTTTCAAAGTCAGCACTGTGGCCAGTACACAGTCAGTACTGGCGATTAAGAAATCAGTAATAATAATGATGGATTTTGCAAAGATCCTATAAAAGATTATTTTGACATATTTACTGTCATTCTCTTCATCGGCCCCTTGAGAGTCTCTTACCTAAGAAGCAATTGTGAAAAGGCTCAGTGAAGGACAACAGCCTAAAAGTATGAAAAATTGGAAATGCCAATGTGAAAAGACTGGTGTGATTCCACTGTGTGAAATGGATGAAATGGTTTACAAGACATTCCTGAAATTGACATTATTAAATTTTTTAAATTTAAAACTGTTATTAACCTATACCAGCCACCAGCTTCACTGTTTGTGAATCAGAGATGCTGCTTGAAGCAGTTTTATAATGACATCTCCTATGGCCATTCACAGTCTTCAGACAGATTTGAAGCGAAAATGTGAAGTGAAAATCAATATGAATATTCAGAGTAATTACTCAGAATTTCCATTATGATGGTCCCCTCCCCTCCCCTCACCTACCAGCCATTTGCTGGTTTGCTTTCCAAGAATCATAGTTTTCCATCATCGAGCCTCATTTTCTCATCACACACAATTTTGTTCATAATGGAATACAGCTTAATACATAATCTACTGTGCAGAATCCCACTCCATATACCCTTGTTCATGGCTGAATATTGGTCTGACTCTTGAGGAAATGTACATGAAGTTTTTGTGGTGTTGTGCTTCATAAAGTGAATCACAAACAGTGCACAGGAAAAACTGAGTACACATCCTCAATACCTCTAAAATATCCATGTTTGTTTTTATCCAAAGTCCCAGAAGAATGAATCCATATTAAAGATGAAGCTACAACAAAAGTCAATACACCCCTCCATTAGTGAGATTTCATTCTTTCATTTTAAAATATATTTCCTCCTGATACCAGTCTTCGAGAAATGTTCTTCCATTCCTCACAGATGATTCCTTTCAGATGTTCTTTGCTGGAGGGGTTTTGCTCCACCTTTAGCTTTAAAATACTCTAAAAATGTTCTATTGGATTTAAGTCAGGGGTCATACTTGGCCCGGTCACAGTTTTCACTTCACTGTTCCTCTTTAAAAATGCTTGTGTGATTTTTGCACTGTGTTTTGGATCATTGTTATGCTGAAAAAAATTCCTCTCCTGCCACGCTCTTTGAAACTAGGAGTCATTGTTTCATGTGGGGGACCCAAACACACATTGATAGTTCCATCTATAAATGTCATCTCCCCTGCAGCCTTTGCATTCATGGTGCCCAATATGAGCACACTCCCACCTCCATGTTTCACAGTTGGTACTGTGCAATCACCGTAGTAGCCTTGGCTGAGTCCACGACAAACATGTTGGATCAAATACACTACACAACTCATTTCAAATTAAAAATAATAAAAATCATACAATTGTTACACATGCCAGAATGGAAATGTAATGGATTGTGTAATTTAGGAACATAATACATACATATGTGAATATGGTACAGTGGATTACATCTTCAGTCCAATTCATAAGCCTGCTGATTTCGCAACCCAGCATCATTCTGAAAATCTAAACCCACTTAACTTGCTCTCTGCACAGATCTGTCTGAGGAGAGATGTTTGTATAATTTTCTCTGCTCAGAGTTTTGATCTGATCTCCTGTCAGTATCAATCAAAACAGGACTGATTTTCTCTCAGTAGACCACTGAACCGATGACAGACTGAGATGACTGAGGATAAACAGCGTATGATTGACTCTCAGAGTAAAACCAATGCTGTCACTCTCTCAGTTATTTCAATATACATATTGTTGGTTCATAATGGCTCCTCTCCAGTGGCAGCCTGTTGCAGTAGCTCCCATTAACATTGATGTGTTTTGTACTTTCGTGTTTAATTAATAACCTTTCAACGCTCTATTTTCTCCCTCACCCTCATATGGCCAAAATGACTTCTCTTGGTTTTCCTGTTTTTTTTTTGTTTTTTTTTACATTCTCTGTGCCGGGTAGCCATGCCAACAGGAGTAGGGATATTGAGGAGAGGAGAGTGAGAGCACCATCGGCTATGAAGGATAAGCAGCCCCTGTGGGAGCTTTCAACAGCACCCAGCCTCCCTTCACTTTAATGTTGAATTGATTCCAAGGCTACCAACACAGCACACAGAGAGCACTGATTGGAAGGCATTGGTCTGGAGATTGAGAAATTAGAGCATAAGATAATAACTGGTAACTCAAAGATGTTGCTGAACAAACATTATACAAAACACCACAGATAAATGGAGGGCTAAGGTGTCACTCTGTAATCACACAGTATTGTCTGAATACAAAATCAACAGGTTCATATCTGACCTCAGTTTTTTTTCCCTACACATTCAGACTTGTAGACCAGATCCTCTGTAGCTCTGAGCAATAGAGATTTAAAGTGAAAATTTAATGGTTTGCACTAAATATGAATGAGTCTTTACTGAGTGGATCAACTGTTTGAAAGAAAAGAGATTAGAGAGCACACAAAAGAACTGAGAGTTCAGGATGAGTAAAGAGACGCAGCAGGCTTTCACTGAGCCAAAGGAGAGCAAAATTACTGACTTTAGCCTGAAATAAAGAACCACAAAGACAGTTCCAGTTATATCCCATCTTAAGAATTATTGTTATCTTTTCACTCATACAGTCAGACCAGCTCCTGCAGTTCTGTCCTCATCTTCATTCATTATACAAACTGCTTTTGGTAAAAACAGCATATTTGCCCTGCTAACAACAACCAGGGGAAGAATCTACACAGGGTTTCAGTATGACTTGAGAGAAAGCTAATAGGAATCAGTGCCAAGACTTTACAGATATTCACAAACAAAACGTGGCAAATCCTTAAAGATAAAGAGGAGAGACAGACAGATAATTAACCTAGAGTGCCTTTGATTTAAATGAGAGGCAGACAGGTAGCCTAGTTAACTCTCCCAGAGTACTGAATTCATATAAAATTAGACAAAAGCTCAGAGTGAACCCCTCCACCAAGGCTGTACAGTCATCTAAATTGGTTATTTTATTACTCAGTACATACTGTTAAAGTTAAATTGATGTAGGACTTTTGGACAAAAGGTTATTATAGGAATCATTATTCACGTCAGACTAACAACAGCAACTCCTTTTTTCTTTTTTCCCCTTTACTTGTAAAAATCTTGCTGTTGGGACTGTAAAGTCCAATGAAACTTTACAGAATGATTTGAGCCTCTCCCCACCGTAGACCTCTAGGTGACAGATGTCCAACTAGTCACTACACTGTATCAGCAGGAAAGGAGTCATTAACTGAAACAGCAGAGGGAATAGCATAGGGAGTCATTGGGTCATTGGATACATGAGTGACATGAAGAAGAGTAAAAAAGCAGTTGGAGTTGTGCACTGAATTCTATATGTCCATGTTTTCCAAGTGTACCTCTCTACACAACACATCAGCTCAGTCTTCTCTAGAAAGAAAAGATTTCACAAACCGGTTTTTATATCAGATCAACCCCTGCCCTTTGCCCAGCGGCCCCACACACAAACACTTTGACTTTACAGTGGTGAACCAACAGGTTTGCTTACTCTGTGTGTGCCTGGCTGAGCTAAATGGATTACTGGACACCAGGAACAGGCACATTCTACCTGAATCTTTTTTTGGATCTTTATAAAGAAGTCCAGGGGGTCGGTTGGGTTCAAAGTGAAACTTCAATAATCTGACATCGAATTCAGCAAAGAAAAACTGTTCATTCCCTGCAAATGAATAACACTGTATGGTTGTGAACAAAAAAGACGAGTTAAAACCGAGTGACTGATGATCTGACCAAAAGCACTTGTTTTCACCATGCTCACCCTGAAATAACTATGTCAGTCCAGCGCACACACACCATTCAGCGAGCTGGGTCAGTACCAGCACTGGTTGAGGTGATACATGAGTAGATAACATTCACCTCAGAAACTACATTTCAGCACCAGTCGTCCACCATGTCTCTCTCTTCCTGTGCATTCCATCTGTTCACTGCTCAGTGTTCAGTCAGTGAAAGACAAAAAAGACTCACTCCAAATTGCAGTTACTGGCCAGCTGAAGGAAAGTAAAAGCTTCAGTGTCATTCCTCCTCTTGAACTCTGTCACAGCAGAGAACCAAACAGAGCAGTCAGTTCAGAGGGTTTCACTGGGACATCACACACTCAACTGATGTAAAGTCTCTCAACAATGGTGACATGGAAGAATCAGCATTCACCTCACTCTTCAGTATAATTAGACGTCATTAACAAAGCAGAGTTTTAAACATGTAGAAATGAAGAGGTTGTCAACTAAAATGGAAGAGTCAAGAGAAAGGTTGAGGGTCCTTGCACAATGTAAGTGTGCTCTTTGTAAAATATGAGGAGTGTTGCAGAGAGCTTTTATCGACACACTTACTTTAAATTGGCAGAATTTCAGCCACTCACAATAATTCTAAAGTTTGCATTTTCTACACAAAGTGAACATAAAGTTAACACAACCAGAGGATCAAATGTAAACCAACTCTGAACAGATATCATAAAAAAGAATTAAACTCAAACAGACGAGGAACAGAGAGCAGAGTCTCCACTCTGCTGGGAAAGACAACAATTTACACAACACAACAAGGATTCTAATATTGCAGCTCCTTCATAAACTGTGTTATAACAATCTTAGGTATTGTTTATTGTTGTAGTTTCTGTAGGCGACAGCAGTCGATCTCCTAAAAAGGACATTACTGTACATTTGGAGCTATTTAATTTAATTAATGTTTGCATAAGACTGATTTGGTCTTACGCAGCTTCTTGACTGAGGGATCTTTTGGCCACTTAGACTTAACCAGAATAAGAGAAACCCAGTCCTGATTGTCATCAGCAAATTAAGTGGTTATGGCAAAACAGTTCACAAACAACTGTTCCCTCACATATCCAGTCAATATGGAGCAACATGAACATCCTGAAGCTGAAGTTGTGTTTCTGGTCAAAAAATGCATGTTAACAATCAGTCCTTATTGGTCCAGGTTTGGTTAAGTAACTCAGACACTAGATGCCCCACTTTCTTTTCTGGCCACTCACTTGCTTCCACTCTCTGCTGTTTTGTGCTGGGCAGGTAGCTACACTCCGCCTGTCTGAGTTTCTTTGCTAGTAAAAGCTGCCTGAAAAAAGATGCCAGTCAAACATACCATCCACCCAAAAAAACAAAAACAAATCAATTTATTGTAAGAGGCTCCATATTCAGTGGAATCAGTGTTGGCAGCTCCTTCACATTACATCGTTTCAGTGGTAATAACAATTTGTACATGCATATTGTTCATACCTATGAACAAGTAGGAATTATGTAAATATTGATAGCATATACTTAAATTAACATCAAATGTGTAGAATATAACATTTGCTGAATGAGATCCATTGACTAAATCACAGTATTACTCAGTTCAGTATTTATTCTGTTCTAGTATTTACAGTGACCAGCAGCTGATACAACAAATCACTTGTGAGCCTGTTTACAGGAAAACAAAATACAACTAGGGCTTGTTAAGTTAACAAGGTATATAAAAAACAATAAAATAAGAAACACTCATTATTTTTTATTGTGACTGCTGTGCATTTCCTCATTACATGCTCCACTGACCTTCAGTGTTCGCTGACTGAGGTTCTCCAACACAGTCTACTCTTACTGGTATTCATTTTACATTTCAATCTGCAGTGGAGCTGGAGGATCAGTGATTGGTATTGATTACTTAGAAACTGCTCCCTGCTGGACCACAACAACAGCCATCTCTACACTGTAAATAACACCTTTAGGATGATGGAGCTGTTGGAGGGGAAAGAAAAATTGTTTCATCGTAACATACTGTAACAATATCAACAAGCCACCAACTGACAGACAGGTGGCAATGCAACACAAGGAGAAATAAAGCAGTGAGTTAATTATTATTACAGCACACTGCATTGAAGTTCAACTGCAAAAGATGTAGAACAGTTTTGTAGTTTCATTGGCAAATGTTTCAACAGATAAAAAAAGGTGAAAAGAAAAATTCCACTAAAACAGACAAATTCCTCAACTAGTTCAAAGATGCCTCTGCTACTTCTCATCAAACTGGGCTTTCTGGACACTAACAGGGCTGAATAACTGTAGCAGACACATGGAGGATAAATAGATAGAAACTGACAGTCCAGCAATATGGAAGCTAAAAACAACTCATACAACAACACAAATGAAGAGGCTCAGCAACAGAACCTCAAAAACTTGCTCCTGTCAAAGAGAACATCTGCTTTTTAAAAAATGTAAACTTCTAATTCTGGACCCAACTACTGAGCAACTGTAACAGAAACCGCTACAGATTGTATGGATGATAATGATGAGAAAATATCACCATGTGTTTCGTTCTTCCTTCTCTAGTCAGCCTCTCAGCTGGAGTCGGTGCCAGGTTGTCATTTTAAACCTCCATCACTGCCTGTGCTAGTCTTGTATTTTACCTCTGGGACAGATTCTGGCTCTTTGCTCCCCCACTGTTCCCATCCTGCCCTCTCCTGCTGAGACCAGCTGCTCCTTGTCCATCGCCATGGCTAGAGGCTGTTAAGGCCAGTCGACTGGTTCAATGGTGGGAATATTTATGGCAGCCAGCTGACTAACCTCTGGCAATATAACTGTGTCTGTCTGTAGCTGCGTAGGTGTGTAACATTGGCAGTGGATTGCGTTGCTCTCTCCTGGCCTCTTGCTTGTGCTGCCTTTCTTAACCTCTTTGTGGGTCACATCCAGTCCTGAAGCTTCTCCTGACTCTGCCAGCATGACACATGACATTAAAACTACAGACCCTGATGTCATACAACCTGTGGAGAATGAACCTTGGGTGGTACACATGGTCTGTCTATAGACCTGTCACTGTGTCTAGTCAGATGTTTGCTCTCAGCAGGGAGCAGTATGGAAGTACGGTTCCCAAACACAAAACACACAGTCAATAATATGATACACAGATTTTTTTCTGTCATGCCAGAGAGCAACATGATTTGGATACAAAATGTTGAGCAAGATAGCAGAGAATCTAAATCTGCCTATAAAGAGACATAATGTGGCATTTCAAACAGTGACAGAAGAAGCAAAAGGCATATGCAGAATCTGAATTACAGCAGAAAGAGCTGAGGTTTATGAATTTTCAGCATCTTTATAGACATGGCAGACATAAAATCAGAAGCCTTTATGTTTAAACATTTTCACTCCTCATTGCTAATCCAACAATATGTGAAGCCCTCAGGCTGCTAGAAGCTGCCAATGAGTCAGGAACAATAGGGTGCTGGATGTTTCTCAGTCTGTGTTTGTTTTTCACATTAAGCCATTTCATCTCCTCCCACCTCTCATCCCTCCATTGTTAATGTAAACTCCTACCACCCACAATCGCTCTCTCCACCCCTGCTCTCTCTCTCTCTCCATTAGGGAGCTGGCAGCTCTGATCAGGTGACGCTGTACTTCCTGTGGGAATCAATGGTCACATTTAATCAAATGGCTGGAAGCTAATGGCTTTAGTGGGGCTCGGGGAGGGGCCCAAGTTCACTGACTCAGGTCACTATCAGACAGCAAAGATAAGTGAGTGTGGACGTCCCTCCTGGTAAAAACACTTGAAGGGCATCCTAACAGAGAAAATGTCCATGACTGGGAACAATGTCTTGTTTTTTTACTCACATGGTAAATTGATGTTTAAATGCTCCTGGACTCGGTGGAACAACAGACCAAGTGTTTACTATTAGAGCCCACTAAATGTTGTTTTTGAATTTCCAGCCAACCCACACCTCATTTGCTTCAGTGTACCTAATAAGTTTTGGGCATTTTGAGTTATTTTCCCACCTTCGCCTAAAACAGTAGTTTAAACACGTTGTACTACTTTGGTGGTATCTCAAATACTTAAAACACTGCATTTATAATGTCTAAACGCTGACAACTGCAGCTTCACTGGTTTAGTTTTAGATGAAAAGAGTAAAAATTCACAGGTTTGATTACAGCACATCAACAATGGATTGCTTCCAAAAGTACATGACAACAATAAACAGCCTTTGGGATATTGTACATTCGCTCAATGTCTTCATTTCCAAAAATTACTAATCACAGGGACATCAGGACCATTTTATTTATATTTTCAAATATGCAGCAGTGTGGTGCACTTCACTGTGAATGTATACTCTGTAGATCTAAATGAACAGGAAAGTCTTTACAAGGCAGCCAGTGGTTTTTTATTCCTCTTTGTTGTGCAGTGGTCTCTGAATGCTCAGTAAAATCAGCTCCACCTCTCAGAGAGGTGATGTGCTAGTCAGTTTCCCTTTTCACAAATGCACCAATCACAATAAAGCAGTTGGGAGCTAAAGGAGAGTTATGGCTCTCAGTACATCTCTAAAGGTTTCTTTTCAGATGCTTGCTCCGAGTGCCTCTCAGTGCCTTGACTACATCTCCTCAACTCTAAACTGAGACAGAATCTATTGAACTCCTGTGTATTGCTTTCCAAATTTTCATAACTGCACTCTCTGTTTTCCCAAAATCTCTTTTAGTACTGAGGAGGACAACTAGCTGCATTATACTTAGAGAGAATCACCAGAAGAAGCCTGCCGGGAGACCACATGAGCATATCTGTCTCCTAGAAATCACAATTCTGTTCGGATTGGATGGAATATGCAAAATGTTTTTCAGGAAATATTGCAGTTTTGGTTAAATGTAAATAAACATGTTGTGTCTGAACTTTTTCGGTATTAAACAAAACCACAGTATTTGCCTAACCTCAACCAAACACCTTAAAAAGTTTAATGATACTATAGACGCTACTAGTGGATATTGTTCTGCAAAATCAGATATTTTGGGGGAAAACAAATACTTTGTGAACATTTTACTGATTGTGCTACATATCCTTGTTCTGTTATTGGAAGACGTAATCTGGCTGCAGTTTTGCTGTTACAGTTTAGTTGTATGGATACTTAAAAACTGACAGAGCACAAATTTAATCTGAGAGGAAGATGCCCCATACACCCCCATACCTGCCAATTCAGAAAAATGTGTTCAACAAAGCCCTAAGGAATCTTACACAGACAGTATAATGGCTCAGCTGTGGTTGGAGGACTTAAGGGAGCTGTTTAAAAATGCATGTCTGGTTTATATGAATGCAAGGAAGCAAGTGTTTAACCTCCTTAACTTCATGTGAGTTTTGCATTCACAGGCAGTTCAAATGCCTTGAGGTGCTCTGGATCAAACTGTCCATCTGTCTGTCCGCAGGTCAGTCACAAGAAAAAAAAGTCAGTACTGGAACTGCCACTGTGAAGGCATGATATCCTGATTGTTAGTGCTGCTTGAGGAGTGAATATGAGCAAAGTGGCAGCAATTTTTGCTCCAAGCTCAGAAGAATCACTGCTGCCAGGTGCTCTGGGTTTTCAATTTGCTTTTAAAGTCGAAAAAGTTTCAAACTGAGCCAAATGTTACTGGCTATCCTGACTCGTACTCTACTCATTGAGACACAAGAGTGAGAGGAGTGTATGAGGTGTATGAGTGTGAATGTAGTTGTTTCCGGTAAATGCAAAATGGCCACATGTGACCTGAGACAACATTATTTTGTTGGAATTCAGGCACACAGTTTACTACATGTAAATGTACTAACTGAAGTATCTGATTTGAGAAACAGCGATGGTCTTTTCCCCTAAAGACTAAAATCCCCAGCTGGACTGAAGTCTTTGCTCATTCTCAGAGGAATGAGGAATTGCAAAACTGCTCAAACATTCAACCATGAACTCTGCAGCATTTGGACCAATCACTGTGTAAATGACTCATATATGGACAACACAATGTGCTGGCCCTTGTGGAAAACACACAATCTTGACTGTGTGTGTAAATGTTTTATCTGCTAAGTGCTTTTCACCCACTGCTTCTCAGGTTGAACTAGAGTACAGGAGGTCTCACACAGCACTCTGAGCTTCCTATTCATGTGGAAACTGAAATAACAAAATTGTCTCATCACAAGTAGATTTAATAAATATCAGATAAATGTCTATGTAGGATGAGCTGTTGACAGCAGTTGACTGGGTTTGATATTTTCCTCTCTTCACTTCTGCTCAGTTCAAGGTCGTCACCTCTGCTCTGAATAGTCAGGAGTTAAGATACAATATTCAGCACTGTTAAAATAAAATCTGACTTCACTGAAACAGGGAGCGCACAGTGTGTACTGTATTAGTGATGCAGACAAACAAGTCTTACACACATGCTCCACAACCCATTCTGATAATATGTTGCTCTGAACTCACATTCGCACACACTTACACACACAGACCTGTTTCTAGCATGTGAACCAAGACTGAGGTCCATGACCTCTTAATCCATCATCACCTGCTTTCACTCCAGATTTGTTTCCAGAGGGAAAAGTCAGAAGACCTCTGATGCAGAGCTCTCTGCTCTGCAGGACTACAGTTCTGTTACATCTCTGGGCAGATGATTTCACTGATGCGTCACTTCTTCAGCCTTGAAGGCCTGCACTTGTTGGTTCTTTGACTCTGTAAATGTTAGTTCAGTATCCACAGGGTGTTGGTTATCGGATTGTTTCCTTTGGTTGTTTAAGTTTTTGAACAATGTGTTTTTGCTGGGGGAGACTGTAGATCGATAGACATCTCTGTTATCTCTGTGGTATGGAAACATTTTACTGGAAGTCTGTCTGCCCTTTTTCATTATCACTTTGCATTTCCCTTTTTCTCTTCATGTACAATGTCCCTGCAAAAAAAACATTTGTGAGACTACAGTATTTTGTCCATCTTTTGGACACACAGTGTACTATATTATTTTAGTTGAACAACATCAGCAGTGTCACACCACAGCTCTCACATCTGATCTCACTTGCACACAGTAAGTTAAGATAGGAATATAATTCTACTAAAGACTGACTTCAATAATTGTCCTTGCTGGATGAGTTGAAATACAGGCAGGAACATTAAAAAAATCTGAGCCTTGAAATGTTGAAATGATAAGTGTGAAATATTATATAAATGCTGATAACACTTTGAATTGATGCCTTTTCATTGACGATCTCATCTCTAGTGAAAATGGCAAAATGTCAGAGGCTGAATGAGGTTTAGCACAGAGAAACAGCTTAGTCCCGCATGGCTGAGAGCAGAGAGACCTGGCATATGGCTGAGACATGATCTCACCAAGTGGGAGATTCTGAAATATTGATATTAATAATGGAATATTTTAGGGGCTGTAGGGCCGTGCAGGAGAATACACAAGACAAGGGAAGCATGCGATGCATCCATATTTCATTAGGAAAGGACAGACCTGAAGATACAGCTGCTTCCCGGGGACAATATTAAAACAGCAGCAGTTTCAGTTATAGGGCAACACTTTACATTCTTAGTGAATGTCAGAGCATTGATCCTTACAGGAGGCTAAACGTGATTCTAAAGAACCGAGAATTTACCTGACAACATGGAGAACACACACATTAGAATAACTCCCAGTCAGCCCTGACACATCTTCCTCCCAGACTGAAAATAAGACTTGTTCTTTTACAAATGCTGCACTCTGTGACAGATGACTTCGATTCTGACTGTGAGTTAGCAGAGGAGTTGAAGACAGAATTGGCAATCTATGATGAGACTGTGAGTGTCAGAGCTTATACCACTTTAATGGAGAAGAGATGTCATTAGAGAAAAAAAAATCTGCATATGATGATGATGTTGCTGCATGAATCCTGCAACCTCATAAATTCTGATGCTGAACTACTGTAGCATGCAGGCTTTACTCAGTTTGTGGAGGACTGAGATGTTTCGGTGTCTTTAGCTGAACATGTAACGACCTAATAGAATGAACTGGTACATTTCCTGAGTATTGGTCTATTCTCTCTACAACAGCTTTGCAGATGAGTAGATGAGTCTGGGTTATCATGAATATTCATGTCAGTGTAGTTCTATTATAGTAAATATGTTCTCTGTCAACAAGACATGTCTCATGTATGAGTCAGTGGCAGAGTACATCTTTTAAAGTCTGTGAATTCTTATATTTGATTATTAATGGGAATACAAAGGGTTTATCCTGGATTATTTTACTCAACACAGTGACTGTGTGTTCACTGTTAACGAATTATGATCTGTTTTCATAAAATAACCTGAATTATTTGGAGAGTATAAAAAAGATAGGTCAGTAAAAAACTCCTGATTCCTCTGTGTGTTAACTTGCCTGGTCTACTTTGATTAATCATTCTTCCTCCAGTAGACACATTGAGACGTACCGAACAATAAACCTCAATCTGATCATGGCAATAAATCTGGCAGGTCAGAGTTTAAACTAATGACTCTTGTTGTTCCATCAGTTGATACAGCTCTAAAAGTGAAGGGAAAGGTACGAGTGCTCCATCTGCACCCTCACATTTTAGGGAAGAGCTGCACATGATCAAAGAGCAGTGAAATTAGGCATTTACGATCCACTTTGGCTGCATTGTTAAATCTTGCATAACCACGACAGCACTGCTGGTGGAAAACAACCAACCACATGTCTGTAGTCTTGTGCCAGTATTCTTCTACAACTTCATGCTACAGATTCATCTCCTGTCATAATCTGTTCAGACAAACTTATGAGCTGTGTCTGGATAATGAGCCCCCCTGTCAGGTGGCTCCTAAGGTATCCCTCCACACATAAGACTGTACTCATGGTACGAGGAACTCTTGCGAGAGCATGGCTCTGTTGCCAGGTCTGTACTCCCCATGTTCTGGTCCTTCTCAGCAACCAACTGTCTTTCCAGCTGTCACCATTCTTTCATGATCATCATGCAGTCTGCTCCTGCTCAATACTCAACATTCAGTTATTGAATTTACTGAGGAAAGAGTCATTCATATTCTGAAGCTGTAATTGAATCTTAAATAGAAGAATAAACAAACTCTACCAAGTTCTCTGTGTATTATTCAACATGTTATTCACCAGTAAAGTTTAGAATGAGCAGAGATTACTGTGTGTGTGTAGCAGAGCAGTTTATAACCTGGAGGAGGATCCTTCTAATCTCTCCACCACACTTCATTTGCTCTGTTAATTAACACTTAATCTGCAGACTTAGAGGACCTCAGAACCACATGCAACATTTTGATTGGTTCATTTAAAGGCTTATGTTTGTTATTAAAACTGTGACTCTATAACTCTTGTCGATACATCTACAAAGGAAAAGTATCCCTTCTTCTTTTTTTTAAATCATTGTCCATAAATATAAATCTATCATCAGGTAAACTGTCCATTTCTAAAAAATGATTAATCACTTACAGACTAGTTGATTTTAATACTGTACTGACTGAACAGAAACTGTTGGCTGGAACAAAGGGAAATGCATTCAGCTGACTAAACATTTACTAGATTCTTTGGATAATTTCCCACAGCGGCACAAAAAGTAAATGGGTGACTATGCAGTGCACTTGTAAAGGTTATGGTCACTGATGATTTTTGGATTTTAAATCAGCTTTGCTGGGTCTTTAAGACATGCTTTTCTTGAAATATTTAACGTCCTTCCATCAAAATACTTCATAGTAATGAAATTTTACAACCTGAACACTGTTTTTGATGACAGCATTTGGTCTTTTTTGAAACCAGATTTGTAAAAATGCACCACTCACAGAAAGCCTTGAGCACAGCTGAACTCCTTCACAACATAGTTCACAACAGAAATTTACTGGTTTAACCTTCAATTTAAGGTCCAAATCTCATTCAGATATTCAGAATACAATGAAATCATCAGTGAAGAATCAGATTATAGACAAAAAACAAAACATACAACTTTAAACCTTATAATTCTCCTTTTTCCTTCTGTGCTGCACTTCAGTGGCTTAAAGCATTTTCTAATAATAATAGCAGTAATAATAGTAAAATGGAAAAGGAGCTAAATAACCATTACTTTCAGTGTTTGAGGCCAGTCAGTCCTACAGAGAAAATTTTGCAACAATAAGACATAAATAATTTTTTAATAAAACGTAAAAGACCATCAGTTAGCCAATCAAATCTCTATCTGTGAGGATACTTTATATTTACACTGCATGACTTCACAAGAGTCTTTCAAAGAGAGCTGCACATTGCATGACGTTACATCATCTGACAGTCAATACAATCCATCTTATTTTATTCCAAGAAACCCAGCTAGGCCTTTTTTCCCCTTCATTGTCTTCTCTCCTTCATTCTGATATTCTATCTCATTTTCTCCTCCTCAAACAAATGACTGGTCTTTCATTTTTCTTTTGTCTTTAACAAAGGTTTACTTATAAAAGACAATAAATGCAGCATAATGGATGTGACAAATGAGACAGAACTTCAGCCAGACTGAAGAAGGTAATGAAGCCTCGAATGCATCTATCGATCACTGGAGGGAGGGAGGGAAACATGGAGAAAGACATAAATCAATGAAGTGACTCTGGGCACAGTTTCTTCTGCCCAAGCTTCTTAAAGAAGTGAACATTCAATATCTACATGTACGCATACTGTATTACATTATTTGTCATGAGCGAGACTGTCCCTTCCCTCCCTCTCTACCTTTCCTGATGGTAATAAAGTGGCTTTGTGAGTGAATTCATTTTCCCCATTATGCAGATATATCAAATAGAATGCACCATAAAATATCTGTCTTCTCTCTTTTCTTCCACACGTTCCTCTCCTCTTGTATCTCTGTCTGCCTGCTCATCTTTTGTTGTCTCCAGTTTGAACACTAAGTCACCCTCTCTGACTGACAGCTCCCCAGGAGTCAGACACTTTCTGGCTTGAGAGCAGTTACAGTGGTAAACAGCTTTCATCACAGTGGGAAGTTTCACCGAGACCTCAGTTCTGCTTTCACACATTTCTGGAGATTAACTGGAAATCTTTAACCAACCCTTATTTATAAAAATCCCTGGTTATTTATTTAATGATACATTACTATGAACTACCCCTTTGATATGCTCAGCCATATGTAAGGATTTGGCAAACACACAGTTTCACCATGGTGGGTTATTTTGAGCTTTTTTCTCAATGTTTTATTCATGTTAACCCAGCACCTATGCCAGTAAAGTCATCTGGTTTGTAACTTTGGTTTATAAACTATACAAAGTAACTTAAGCAGTTTCTATAAGTGTGCTGTCCCACGTCATCTCCCTGGTACTGAAATGCAGTATTTTGTAAATAATGTAATCTTATCTTTTGAAGCAGTATTTACTTTTCACATTATGCACAGAGATTTTTTCTCTCTTCAATCAGTGAATAGACAAACATTGTACTACATTTTCACTGCATCTAGAGTCCATGTGAACAGCCTACAGTCTGTGATGGTCAAAAATGACTGATAGTTACATAGGATATTCAGCACCTTGGACAGTGACACTGTTCATGTCAAATGTTGGTGTCCTCCAAGAATGAATACAGTCTGTTCCCTCCAATAACCCTCAACATGTACAACCTCAAGTACTTCATGAGCATGTTAGTTCAACCAGGACTTTGCTCTGCCTGGTCCAGTCCTAAACCAACTGTTCCAGTTTTGCAGCCTCTCTCAGCACACACTGAACATGTTGACTGCCTGATAGTTCATGGCCAAGGGGTTTCTCAAATTTCTAAGTTGGGAATAGCACAGAGTGTTGCTCTTGAATTTCTGAAGACAGACAACACATGCTACATGGAGGACCAGACAGATAAATTCCCAGTTTCACCTTGCCATTTTTCAGGTTTGCATCATTCTCCTGCATTTTCAGTCTGTCTTTTAGAATCACTTTCCCAGTGATAGAGCTCTTTGCTGTCACACCAAGATGTAAGCATTTCACTGTACAACACCACACAGGTAAAAAAAAAAAAAAACAGAAAGCAGAAAATGCAGGACAGTCTTTTGTACAACCAGGTGTTTTTCAGTCTTTATTACATGCAGAGCATCTTGTCTGAAAAATGAGAAATTTTCAGTCTTTACTGACATCTAAAATGTCAGAGTGGGTTACTGGGTCTAGTGTCAAAAATAAACGCAGCTAATGTGCTCATTAATCTCTGACTGCTTGGAGGGTCTCAGTCATGAGCAGGCCAGAAATGTCAGATCAAACGGTGGTTATGAATTTACTCCAGAGTCTCTTTAGTACAGAGCTCTAAGTCAACACCTGAGCTTGTGATTAAACTGGAAATACAAAACCCAAGTCTGGGTCTTGGTGGTAGGCTGGATTTTCTCCAGGTGCTCTGGCTTCCAAAGACATGCAGGTTAACTGGTGGTTCTAAATTGCCCATAGGTGTGAATCGGAGTGTGAGTGGTTGTTTGTCTCTTTGTGCCAGTCCTGCAATAGACTGCCGATCTGTCTGGGGTGTACCTCGCCTCTCACCCAATGTCATCTGGGATTGGCTCAAGCCTCCCTGCGACCCTTAACGATAAGCAGTATAGATAACGGATGGATGGAAGTATGTCAGTTTTCAGGTGACAGTGACAGCAGCCATTAAGTGTCAAGTTATCAATCACTGCACTTTATATCTCATATATACATGTTCCTCACACACACATATACACACACAGTGAATCACTATTTGAGCCCCAACTATGGCGTAAAGACTTTGTTGACTTTGATTCAGGCAGAGACTGGGTTTGTTTCATTGAAACAGAGAGGATAGCAGATAGATAACTGTGATGCTATAAAACTGTTGATAATACAATGCCTCTATCACAAGGGAGTGACTTTCAGGAAAGAGATGGTCTCTGATGACCCCCATCTATAATACTGTGTTGTATGTAAAAAGTTATTTTTAACATAGGCTTGTTAGCAAACGTACCCTTTTAAAGCTCTGTTGTTCTGCAAGACTCAACTTCCTGTTGAGTCAACACTGACTCTCTGATGTGATTTCAAATTACTCCACATACCTAACATTTATCTATCTAGGCAGGAGATGCAGTTCACACTGTGAATAAAAAAATACAAGTCAATATCATTAGCAACACTGTAGAAAAAGACTCAAAGTGTATCAGACAACTGTGGTCAATGTAGCAGTAAATGGATCTTTGCTTTGAAAAACTTTGACCAGCTGTTGGTCTAAAGTTTAGCTGCTTTATGTAGGTGGAGGAGCTGAGCTGAGGGTTTTCCATCCACCCACTGTGTGTTAACCATCTGCTCCAACTGAAAACCAGTGACAGAGAAATGCATTAAAAGAGAAGTAATCACAACCTGATGGCCATGATGTTTTAAGAAGGTGAATTATTTTATACTATATGACTGAACTGTCAGTGTTACTTGCTGGGATATTGTTGCTATCTATATATCAGGGTTTCACCAGGGTTGAAAACAATGCCAAGATGAATCATGTTGTGTTCAGAGTGGTCAGCTGTGCTAATGCTGTTAGCAGGGGACATACAAGGGGGCTTCAAAAAATTTGTGGAAAAAGAACAGTTGGAAAAAATGGTTTAAGTTATGATGGTTATTTTTGCGTTGCATTTAAGGGTTCATGTTAGAACATTTTATGACATGTTAGTGAGTTGAGATCAAAATCCCTGCATATGATTTTTAGCTATGTACTTTTTCCACAAACTTTTTGAAACCCCCTCGTATTAATGATGAAGAGTTGGTTGGAGCCTTGGGTGGCTGCACAGCCTGGATGAAGCTGTGTTTGATATTCATTTACTACACTAATTTAGCTGCTGCGTTCCCATAGCTGAAGCCCAACTGATGGGGTGTGATGTGACATGTGTGTGTGTGGGAGCAGGTATGTGTGTGTTGTGTGTGGCTCTGTGTTTAAAGCATGTCTTAATAGTTTTCTTACTGTATTTTAAACAAGAGGACAAAAGCTTCATTATTGAGACGAGAAGCACAAATATATGAGCTAATTAACCAGATCTGCAACTGTAAAAGCTGCTCAAAGTGTTTGTTCTTTCTTTCTGAGAGCTTGAGAAATCACAATGTACTTTTCTAATCTGTTACTCTCATGCAGTACAAATTAGGCAGTGAAATCCTTTGATGGATGGAAGAGGGACAGAGCAGTCAGACAGTGAGTGTATGTGGACTGATACCTAATATTATTATTACAGTAGTTTTCCTAACTGTCACTCATTTACTATGTATTAGACAGCTGAATCCCCTCATGGGTGAAAGTGTGTATGAGATGACTCACAGCATGGAGGCTGCAGAAATGGACAGATGAGAGTCGGGTTGTGGACTGACAGCTCATATGAAGACCTGTCTAAGAAGAGACTACAGAGACCATCAACCCACTGAGGTCTGTTTGAACGTGTCACTGCTGATGGACCAAACCAACTGATGATCCACAGTCACAGTGAACAGTGGAAACGTGGTTGACATTCAGCTGATATTCAAAGTTGCTCTGTTCATTATGTGACACAGTGAATTCATTACTGTGAAACAACAACATCACTGGAGTTAGCAGTGATAATATCATGTTAGCAAATAACTCCGCTTACCGCCTGACATTGCTCGAATATTACACTGATGATTTTCACAACACATTTGATAAACTCTGATGAATGTGTCATTGCTAACAACAGCATCAGTGTAGAGTTTTGGTTCAGAGAACAAACCCACCACAATCTCCACTGTTTGACCCCTATTCATTTGCTTTGTCATTTGTCCACGTGAAAGAAAAGCTGGGAAATTACTTCACTCAGTGAAGGATGCATTAATTATGTTATCAGTCTAAACAAGGTCTAATTAATGCCATCTCTGTTGGTCTTTCAGCTGTTCAACATTCAGACAGAACTATTTGTTGTTCAGTTATTCGTTGAAAATTAATTTCCATTGTGTGAGAGAAATAAATAGGAGACAGACCATTTATAGCAACAAAAGGTTACACAGTGTTTGAGTCATGGTGTTCTGTTCTCTGGGAATCTCTCAAAATTAAACCAAGTAACATGCTAGTGAGACTGTTGGGACAATATGTCTCCACTACAGGTGTACAGAATAGAACAGAGCACACACACATCACTGAGATGTGACATAAACATAATGGATACAATAATTAATGATAAACCACAGTGTGGGGAGTATTGTAACACATTGTCACACACACACACAGGGAGGTGGTGACAAATATCTCTAACTAATATTGTAATCATGAGCTCAGGGTGTGTTTACACAATCTGGTATTCTAAAAGTGTAACAAAGCACACTGTCTTACTTTAATTCATCCATTTAATTTGATTTATTTAATGTTTCAAAAGCAAAGACACTGCTGTGATTTTAAAATGGCTGAGAGAGAGCATTACTTTACTCCTCTTCAACAACACAGTGTCTGTTTGATATGAACAATGCTACAAAAAGAAAAGAGGGATCAAAGAATCAAACATCTATTTTCATCTCCAACAAGGTTCACTCCTTCAGACTTTTCATGTTTGAATACAATAACAGTGAACATGAAATACTGTATTAAAACACTACTGTGACTGTCACAGCATTCACTGTCATGAAAAGGAATGAGTAGTTGGATTTGATAGCAGCAGCACTGGATAAATGTAACAAGTGATATGACGTGAGTAGCAATAATGATATCATGAGCACGGCCACATCTGACAGGAGAAGTACTGAACTTAAAATAAATCAAGCAAAAAATATCTTGATAAAATCTCCAGAGCCTGAAATAAAAACTGCTCTGTGGAGAAAACAAGCCTGTATTAAATACTATTCCATTAAATTAGATTTACTAGACAATGGTGGTTTCATATTATAGTAACATACAGGTGTAGTGGGAGGAAGTCAGATGTTATTGATATATTCTATATCTATTGTCACTTATGATAAAAATCAATGAATATAACTCTCTCTTCATGAAGAGAATTTGTGTGAGCTACAGGACAATAAGAAGCCGTGTCCAGTGTAAAGTTGTTACATCCACATGGTGCTCAGTTGTTTATGACATGCAGTCTCTGTACAATAAGAGGACGTACTGTACTTTGAGGTTAAGAGGTTCACCTGTTTTGCACTTCCTGAACCTTTGTGATATCAGCTGATTTCATTTCACTCAAGATGACATGTACAGTATTTAATACTACAGCCAGTGAATACAACAACACATCATATTTAGGAGCTGATCTCTCACAGCCACAAACACAAATGTCTGACCTTACGACCACTCAGCCCTACACAAACAAAACAGCACATCGTGAAACACGAGACAGCAAAGATGAAATCCATCTCAAACAGAAAACCAACTTGTTTCCATCAAACAGAGAGCAACACCAGAGGAGCACAGGGGCTTTGTACCAGTACTGTACATCAGCCTCCCATTACTGTCTAATTAGAGAGCAATCAGTGGACACCTAATCTCATTCTGAAGCCTCTTTCTCAGTGGACTGCATTCAGAGGTAGATGTAACCAAAGAGAGAGAGAGAAATTCTCTAAACCTCAGGGCTCCATCTCTGTCTCTGTGGTGTGATCTTTCTTTGTTTCTGAGGCCGAAGACAGCACATCAGCACATTCAGGAAGTCAAACTAAGTGTGCCAATGTCAGCCTCTTATCACAGCATGTATTATATCACTGCAGAACACAACAATTCAGAGCACTCTCACAACAACTAAGAGACTATAGAGTCACATACAACACACTCCTCTCACTCAGCTCTGGACTGTAGGTTTGAACACAGGAGGTCAGTTCTCAGTGACTGGACTCGACACACAAAACAGTCTTTAACATGGTTATACTACTGTACACACTGAGACATGATAGAGCTGTCCTGTGAATGTGAAGTCTTACTGTCTCTTTTGAAGTCCAGTGAACGGGTCAGGAGATGGTGTCAGACAGGGGACTCTCACTCCCACACACACACACACACACACACACACACACACACACACACACACACACACACACACACACATTCAGAGCAGGCCACTCTTACCTGAAACAGAGAAAAAAAGAGGAAAGCACATTGTAAATGAAGGTTTCATATATGTATACTGTATGACTCATCAATCAACAATACATTCAGTGATGAGTGACATTCTGATGAACTGTATGACAAACTCATTTTCAGCTAAAAGTAGAAAATGATCCTGTACTCACATCTTCCTAAACAAATGAAACCATTAAGGAAAAAGCAGCCAAGTGTTACTCTTCCCACTGAAACGTACAATTGATAAGTGCTTCTCACTACTCACTTTGTGTCTCTTTATCACATCCTTAATATCACAGGGGAAATCTAAAGAGGATGGGAGAGGAAGCAAGAAACTGACCTCAAACAAGCCACTCTGCTGTGCTCTTAGTGTGGAAGAGCATAATGTGCAAAACAGATTGTTAGTGAGGTTTTTAACCAACAGCATCACCAACAATCTCATCAACCTCACTGTTTTAGGACACATCAGTTTATTTTCCAGCTGTGATAATCAAAGTTTGGCCAAATGGAGTTCATCACATCTCTTCATCTTATCATATCAAATAATACACAGTCAATGTGCCCTCACCATGAACTCATTAATTATTAATTCCAAGTAATAAACAACCCACTGAATCAATAAATAAATAAATATTAATCATTATAATTATTCATAGCAGCGTGAACCTGACACAAACTCAAATTAAATGGTTGGGGAATGTGTTGATTGTAAAGGAAGAAAACATCATCTAAAGCTGTGACATGACACAGCTACACAGGTGTATGTAACGTGTAAGAGGTATTCCTCCCTGAGGCTGTGTGGCTACAGAGGCTTGTTAATGCCTCCAGGCTCCTCTGTTGCATTACAGCTGCTGGTTTTTTGGAGGAAATGAGGGACGAGACAACAGAGTGTCTGTCTGCTGTCTAACTCTGTCCATCTCTCCTTAATCCCCTTTGTTTCATACCTCAAGTTCAAGAATATGTGGGATGTTAAACCCTCCAGCCAACCAGTCCAAGAGACAACAAGCCCTGCTGATTTTGGCTGAGACAAAGACATTGTTCCCACTCGTTCTGTGGGTAGAGAAAGCATCTCATAAAGCTGTGTGCCCCAGCTGAGCTGCTGTGTGAATATGATGTAAAGATGTTCAACATCAGAGTTTCACAGTCTGGTACAAACCAAAAGAATCACTGAATAAATCTGATGTTGTGTTCAGAGACTGTGATGAAGATCAGAGGAGAACTGCTCGTGAAACCCACTTTGCTTAGTGCAAATTAGTCAGGGAGACTTACTGAACTGACAGCAAGTAAAAACTGCTCACTCTTTAAACTGGGCACTCCATCTAAGGGAGCCTCATCAGGAGCTTGGGTTTATTTATAATTTGCAACATGTGAACCACTGATATTATTATGGGGTCACATAAGAGGCTCATAGCCTACAATAAGAAGCAGTGTAACATCATCTCTGTGATCACAAACCAAGCATAACAGCCTACAATAATACCTGAACTGGAACATTATCAGTGAGTTAAAACAGTAGGATGATACATATCCACACCCACATTGTACATAAACCTACAGCAACATGTGTTTATGTGTGTGAGAGCTAGTCTGACTGTCTGTTCCTCAGCATTCAGGCTGCTGACCCAAAAGACAGACATTAAGCTGCTTGACAGCATCAATCTGGGCTGATGGGACGCCCATACTGGATGTAGGAGGGCTGAAGAAATACATCTTTTATCTCACACACACCATGGAAAAGACACAGACAAACACACGCTAACACTCCTTTGTGTCCATCATCCTGTCGTCCTCTCCACTGACAGACAGCCTGAGTCGACCTCCTCTCCATCCACAAAGCACAGTATTAGCTGCCTGTGGTAGCTCTGTTGATATATTGGTTGAGACCTGACTCTGTTCTCCAGAGAGACCTGTCAAATGTGTGTGAGTCTGAGTCTGACTCTGGTCCAGGAGACCCAGACTAAGCTATGGGAACGTCTCTGGCCAGGACTACTTTCTCTGCCATCAGCAGCGTCTGCTGGCATCCTCACCAGGGGTGTCACGTTGGCTGGGCAAGCCACCCCCCCACAGGAGGAACACTGTATTTCCGGATGAAAAATGGAAGTATTGCGCCTCTGAGCTTTATCACTGCTCTTGGCTTTGATCATCACAGGGAGTGAAGACTGTCCAACTGAATTTGTAGCAACTTCCACAAAGATTTGTTCACCATCATGTGACTATCTCATGCCCATGGCCCTGTTTTTCAAGCATAGTTTAACAAATTCAGGCTAACATACTGCTATCAAGACCTCTCCAGGGTGTAGCCCGCCTCTCACCCAGTGTCAGTTGGTACAAATAATGGATGGATGGATACTATCAACCTAAAATAATCCTGTTTATTCTCACCCAGCTGATTTGGTTCTTTTATTGGTTGAGGACTGATTTGTTAATCCCACATGGAGTTATGTGTGTTCATACATTTAAATAAAGATGTGATTAAGTTGAAACCATGATTCACGTGATTGGCTAAATGCTGATCATCTGACTGCAGTTACAGGCTGGTGTGCTGGGAACCCTCTCAGTATGCACTGGGGCAATAGATTCATGGATTTAACTCCTGAGCTGCTGGAAATGATCAAAGCATACCTTAGTTACTGTAGCACCACATAATCAACAGCAGTTCAACAGACTCTGTGGCGATGCCAAGTTTAATTCTATTCTTCTCAGTCTTCTAGTTTCTTTTATAAAGATTTTAATCCACTCATCAGCCAAAAAAAGAAAAAGAAAGAAAAAGAAAATCCATTGAAACATGAATCCACCAACATGACAGTATCAGGGTGTTTTCCTCAACAGGATTACCTGTTTGAATGAAGGATTAATAGAAACTGGATGTGTGGATGTATTTAATGGGTGAACACTTAAGCCAAGCAAATAGGTTTAATCCTGTAATCCTATAATACAACCTCACCTCTGATTTTTATTGACTCTTAAGTACAGAAACAAACATCCACTAATTCATTGGCTCAATGTTACAGAAAGCTAACATTTTTAGGACTTTTTAGGACTTTTAAGACTCTGGTGATGTTATAATGTCAGTAAATAAAACATTCTTTTCTATAGTGGTGAACGTATTATTTGTATTTCAAGTGTCAGTTATTGGAAGAAGGTTCTTGTTAGAGGCACCTGACAACAATCACACCTGGAGAGAGGATGTACTGTCACGTACAGAGGCAGGATTCATTCACTGCAGCACAGTTATCACATTATGAAATGCTTCACGCAAACATGTTACAACTGAAGGTTAAGAGTGAGACATTCTGACCACTGGATGGGTTGGCACCAAGCTGAGTTTCAGGCACAAAAAAGGAGAATTAATTCCTTTCATAACATGTCCCTCTTTCATTTAAAAATGAAAAAGGTGAATCAATAAGAGCACTGATGAGAACTGACGAGCAGGTGTCAATAAAATCCTACATACATCCATGTGTAACACACTTCAGCTGTTCCAGTGAACTAACTATAAAACTGTACATGTATTCATCTTCAGTACCAACCCTCTGTTTGGAAGCAATGTACATCACATTACACATTTGTCATTACTACGGTGAGGCAAAAACAGACTGGGCACAACTGTGTGACTATAATTATGCATAGATAGAATTTATTGAAAGATTTATGTGCAGTGTAGGAAATACACTACATAAAATGGCTCATTTACATGCACAAGAACTATGTGTAGCTCCAATCAGTGCATCATTCGAGCTGCTTCACACAGACCTGGAGGCATTCAGAGAAGACACTTGATTACAGTCATCAAAGCCTAAATGTCCTCTCAGATGGCTCATTCTTTAGAGTGGCTGAGCACCGCACCACACCCACTAACTGCATATGTATCCTGTTTTGCTTCAACAAATCCTGCTATCCCATTACTGCCTCAGGACACTGTAAAGTGTCACTGTAAGGAACAGGAATTCCACAGCTCAGCGAGGCTGAATCACCAAAACATGTCAGAATCACTGAAGCACAACTTTTATAGCAAATGATCTGTTTAAACCTGCAGCCAGGGGAGGAGGCTGAGGAAACTTTTACTCACTTTGGAATGAAGAAAAAACAAATGACTAATTATCACAGTCAGTTCTCACTGCAGCAGATACAGGCTGATCTCACTGATAATCAGAAACTGATACTGATGGTTTCAGAAGCAACTACATGTAAGAATGTACATACATAAATGTTAGATGTTTATAGATGTTAGATGTTATTTTTGTTTTATTTTATTTTAATGTTTATTGAAATTTCTCTTCATAAACAGTGTTTGATAAATGATGGGTTTCCAAGCATCATTAAAACTCATAAAACCTCCAGTTTAAAGTTAGAGAGCAACACAATCTCAGAGAAAGATTCAGAGGAAGGTAATGAATGAGTTCTTTTATCTCACTTTATTAAAATAGAAACATTAACAGAACTGCTGCAGTATGTTGTTGGTGAGGACACAAAATGTTTTGAGTTTTCATAAAGGCAGTTTATTTTTCATTTACTTGCTCATCTCAGTGGAGAAAATAAATTAGGTTTTAAACAGAGCAGTGATGATAAACTATATTTCACACTTTAGCAGCTGGCCTTGTTAGACAGAGACAGAGAACAGTGATCGACCTGTGAGATTATAACTGACGCTCAACAGGAGATAAGAACTTGTTGAATAAAAGAAGCAGCTGAGCTGATTACCTGCTTTAATAAAAGGGCAAGAGGCTGTATTTGGGCGAACTGCCTGAGTATATGAATGCCCTTTATTTCTCTACTCTTCATTGGCTGCAGTTTGAAAAGCCAGCAGCAGAGTCAACGTTCACATCAACTGAAGTCTGAGCAGATGACAAGTTTAAGTCGCTCTGCAGTGAGATGAGCATCACCACTCCCCTCAGAGGAAACAACGGCTCAGCCACAGATTTAGATAAAGATTTTACTGTCAGCCATGTGCAGGCAGTTTTGGGTACACTGCTTCAGTAGGTATAGACACAGAAAAAAGACAGCTTCAAAGAACATCGGCTATAAAATAAGAGGTGATGGAGGATGAGGCAAAGAAAATAAAATAAATTAATTCAAGAAAAAGAAGAGAAAGTCTGGGGGATATACATAAAACAGTGAGACAGGTGCAGAGTGAGATGGAGGAGGTGGTTTATGTGTAAACTAATGAGAGGAAAGTTAGAAGGGAGTGAAAAGACTCTAACAACTCACACAAAGGATTTAGTGTGAGAGGTAGTGATGTGAATCTTAACTATAGATACTTTACTCAACTGCATTATGTTATCTGTCTCCCTAACAGCTCAGTTTTCCAGCAGATAAGCATAAAGGACCATTACTTTGTACGGAGTGAAAAAAAAACCTGTGTGTTTTTGTGCTGAGCTGCTGTGATGGTGTGAAGCTGTGAAAAATGTCAGCTGCTATACAGCATTACATTCAAGAGCTTAATTATGCTGTTACAAAAACCTTCCTGAAAACAAATAATAAGCAAAAATGGACGCCATCATCAAAAAGAAAATGTGATAATTGGATTTTCATGGATATTTCGTGCAGACAAAACAAGGTCTATCAATCACTTCACCAGAGCTCTGACTATGTAGAACGGAAACACGGCTTCTGGACCTGGAGAGGTCATCGCTGTCACAAACACGCCAAACCCTGTTCAGAGTTCATGATATTTTCAATGTTTCCTGGCTGGATATCAGAGATGAATGGTAGTTTTTAATGCATTAGTCTTTAACTGATCTACAGGTCAGATTACTCTTGAACTTGCTGGGCCTGACTCTAGCAGTTAAAGCCGGAACCATAAGTCAGTGAACCATTAAAATCAATAGGTTCTGAAGCGGTTATTTTAAAAGGTTAAAGTTACATATTGTTGCTTTACTGTAACTGCTAAAAACAACTGAGTATAAATAAAATCTACAAAGTAAACAAGAGTAAGAATCACAGCAAACTGCTGCTAACTTTTTCTCACTTCTGCAAAATGTACCAAGTTTCTCCAAAATACCAGTTTTTAGAATTGAGGAATCCTTTCGGATGACTGAAAACCTACCTAGAAATTATATATACATATATATATATATATATATATATATGGATAGATATAGATATATACTGACTGTGTTTTCTCACTGAGCAGCTGATTGATGGGTGTGTTGCTTCTGTCACCACCACATTACCAAACATTCACAATTCCTCTCAGAGCTGATGCTCTTACAGTCTGGAGAGCATCATTACTTACTGCTGACATTTAATTACCAAAGTAGACAGGAGAGCAGACAAGGAAACTAATCCTTTCTTATCCTCTGTCCATCCCTTCTTCTCTTAGTCCTACTGCTGCTCACAAAAGATAGTTTTTACTTGTTTCCCACTTCTCAACGCTTCTTCTTCATCGTGTATCAGTCTCCTTCTGTCATCCACCCCACACACACTCCACACTAATAAGGCTCCTTGCCTGTATAAGAGCAGTGCCAAAGAGAATCCAATAGGTCATGACTGATCGATCCAAACTTCAAGACGTCATGGTTAAAGTGAGGAGAGATGTGTGTGAAGATATTTAACTAGTATATGTCGTTATTCATCGTCACTAAGATGCAAACACACACACATTATTTCTCATCAGAGAGGCCAGCTCTGCTGAATAACCACCACAGTGGAGCTGACAGTCCAACAGCCTCCACATGTTCCTGCACCACTTACTACTCTGCTGAGAGGACTCTACCGGAAGCTGTCAGCTGTACCATCAGCCTCTGAGTTTCTCCTCTGTGTCACACACTGCCATTGTACATGAAGATCGTTGCCGCCCGCTCAGATACACTCATCACTAACTTTATTTAGAGCAAACAGAGCTCTGCTGTAGCAGTGACCAGCAGAAAGTCAGAGACTTCCCCATGAGGAGCGCAGCTCTCTGTCATGTCAGGTGTTTTCAGGAAGGGACGTCACTTCACATACCTTCACAACTCGAGTCAGCATCAGACGGACAGACGCACAATAAACATCCAAGGTAGCTGTAATTTCCCTCTCAACTCCGGTGTTTCCTAGTGGAAAACGCCAGGACATGAAATGAAAAAGAATGAAACGATCCCTTGCCTTGAAATCCAAAGAGGAAAGCGACGCCGGGGATCCACACGGTGTGTATCCAGAAGTAAACCATGGTGTCCTTTAATCAGGGGCAAAAGCTGCGCGCTCTTCCCGACGAAGCTCCGTCTCCAGCGGTTAATTTCCAGCAGAGAAAGCGCTGCAGATGAAGCCGAGCAGAGGAAGAAATCCCAGTCTGAACGGTGCTGATAAACACAAGAGCAGGACACTCTGTCGCTGCTTCTTCTGCTGCGTTCACACGGACATTAGCGACCCCTACCGACACGTTCATCCACAGAGGAAGAGACTGTGTGTGAGTCCTGTCTCTGTGTGTGGTCAGTCTGTTTCTACTAAAGCAGCGTTTCATGGTTCGGGACTGAGAGCAGGACTAATCTGGACAAGTCCAACATTTCATTCAGCACCACAACCGTCATTTCTCACACGGATCAGCACCTTTTACAGCGGCCTCTGATTGTGACCGAGTCACACCTGTGCAATAATCACGCTGCCGCTAATCAGCATCTTGATATGCCACGCCTGTCAGGTGGATGGATTACCTTGGCAAAGTAGAAGTGTTTACCAACACGGAATTAAACAGATTTGTGAACAAAGCACAAATCTGAGAGAGAGACGCCTTCTGTGTGATTAGAAAAAATCTCTGATGTTATTTCAACCGATTAAAAATGGAAGCAAAAAACTAAAGTGTTGCATTTATATTTTTGTTCAGTTTACAAGGTGGCAAGTTTATTTTCCTCCAGACAGAAAATTAGTTGCTTAATGCATAACTGCCTTTCTAATTATAATAACATGAACTGAGGATAAAGGTGATGATGACAGCTCATATAGAACCATTACACATTAAGAAATGTTATATTTTTGTGTGAATAATATTAATAATAATAATATAATAATATTAGTGCCCATGTTTTCTACTTTTGACGTCTAATTAAACTATAAAACATGGAGTCTTCTCAGTATACAGTCCTTTTAGTGTATCTCCAGGAGCTGCTGAGTCCCATATGTACAGTAGTGTACCCATATATGTCAGAGTTCAAAGTGAAGACAGTCTAGTTGGTCTCAGTGGAAAAAGCCAGTTATCTGTGTGCATACAAGTGTGGTGTTTTACCCAAGAAATCCTGACAACAGATTTATTACACACACTTCTCTCAGATCCACTGAAGCTGTGTTTTAGTTTTTACTGTTCACTCTGGCTGCAGCTGCAACATCTGCAGAGGACAAATGTTTAATGTTACTGTCATTATTATTATCATTATTATTACCAATCCGAGCTGACATTGGGTGAGAGGCAGGGTACGCCCTGAACAGGTCACCAGTCTATCACAGGACATATAGAGACAAACAACCATTCACACTCACATTCACACCTACAGGCAATGTAGAGTCACCAATTCAATTAATTTACTGTGGGTGGAAACTGGAGTACCTGGGCAGAGCCCACGCAGGCACAGGGAGAACATGCACACTCCTGGTGAGTAAACAGCAGGAGACTTTAGATTTAATAGACTGTTTTGCTCAGTAAGTGGCCATATTTATTTAGAACACTATTCATAACACAGGATAGAAAGTATAAAGAATTTTCTAGATACAAAGGTGAACATGTTTGACCACCAGGTGTTTCCATAATGTCACGACATGCTGAATATCTATTATTATATTATTATATGATATTATTATATTTTTCAGTTTTGTTTCCTTTTAGTTTCCATCTGTGGAGCTTCCACCCACGAGACCTTATGGCACAAGTGGACTGTGTTTGCACAGTTTATTTACATTCTCCACCTGTTTCTCTCACACTGCTCATTTGTATTTTAGGCTCAGAGAAGATGAAAACAGTTTTCATTAGAACATGCCAGCAGCAAGAGAAACAAAGCAGAGGTTAGATGGAATCCCATCAAAATAATATGATGGAAAACATAGTTTGCTGTCAGAGACAGAGATGTTTCATGTCAGAGTCAAACTGGTGAGGTGCATGAAATGTAAATTTCTGCATACACGCTGCATGCTTCCCTACATTATTTATGACCATATGATATTAGATCTGTGTGTGAGGACATGTGCCTCACAGTTATCTTTACAGCCTCATGATGAAAGTCTTCATCCTCAGCCACATCAGTTAACACACTGTAATCACAGATCATCTCTTTGCTCACTGTATGAATTATATACACAGCGTGAACACGTCACAAATCATTTAGATACAGACTGAAATATAGGAAGAAAGAGAATCTGTTTGAAAGAAGCTGTATAAATATGAAAATCTGCCCACAGACGACGGTTGGTAAGATGAAGGCAAATGATTTCACATTAGTTAGAGCCACTAACATCTTTGTAAAATAGTAGAATCTTATCAATGCTGGAAGACAACATTAATATCATACGGTGCAAGAAATGACGCAAATCCACAAGTTCATATATATAATAATAAAATTAATAATGATAATCATTTCAGACAGTGTCTCCAGCTCTTACACTTCTACAATCAGAGAAATCACCGCTGTGAAATCACGTCCTCATCATTTCTCTTATTAGAGAGAAAATTCAGAGTCACTCAGTGCAGTCCACTCATGTTTTCTGTCCTCCAGCAAACCTTTGGATGTCAGTGTGAAAACCTCAAGCTGACGCTGGGGAACTTGGGGCTATGGGAGGAAACATGGGAACCTGTGGGAGCTCTGGACTTACAGAGCGTCATGAGACAAGGCGATTTGTTAATTATCTGGGATACACTCTCAGATCATGTGGCATGCTGGGAATTCAAAGTAGGCTATAGTTTTCTATTGATCAACCATAGACAGAGATTAAAAAGTATAAAGAGAAGAAAGAGAAAGTGATGGAGGGACAGAAGAGAACTTTCAAAGCTTGTGTGAGGAATTTCCATTGGTCACTTTGTTGTATTAATAATCATCCAGCAGGCTGATGATGTTAGCACCATGGACAGCTACACATCCAAAGCTACTGAACTGAACTACAGTAACAGAGAGATGAAGCTGTGTTGCTGTGAGCACCACATGTTTTGTGGTGAATCTGACTGATCTGGTCCCATTCCTGTTTAAATGTCTCATAAAACCTAACATTCATAACATTCAGTGGCCTCTACAGTGAATATCCTGCTGTATGACTACTGTCAAACAGGAGGAAATACTGTGGAATTAACTAAAGAAGTTAGCTTTGTAACACACTACTGTAAAAAAAACGGACACTATACTGATCTGGTCAGCACCATGGACAGAGGCAGAACAGCAGCAGAGCACAGAGACTGATTCACTGTGGAGACACAGCTCTGCAGAGAACACTGCTGCTCTCTCTATCATAAATGAAAAAATATGATTATTATTCTAATTAAAAAATCTTTATCTGTCTTTTTATTTTCTTAACTTTTCTGTTGGGATTTTTTTTTTTTTTTTAAATATTACTCATAATTGATGAAGTGACCTTTCTCCATTCACCAAGTGTCAAGTTGTCGTCACAGTTGTAAGTTATTGTAAGATGTAAGAAGTCTGAAAGGGAAAGTTTACTGCTTGACTTTTCATCTATCAAGTATCAGGATACAGATCAGAAAATATCTGTATTGATCTCACTTCTAAATGTGACATCACATTACCCAGCATTCTCTCCACTCTGAGCTGTGACCTCCAGCAGTGGATCATTTACAGTAAAGTTGCAGACACTCTGTGATACTTGCTCTCTGATGCTAATGACTCTTGGAGCTCTAGTTTCCTCTGCTGTTGGTCTCTGTCCTGAATAAAAAGCTCCTCTGTCTATTTCTAGTGACTCCATCCCAGTGGTTTCCATCACACCAGACCCCCAGCTGATTACCTGTGACTCTGCTGAGAGCGTTGATTTATGACTGTTTTGCTCCTATTATTCTTTAGCTCTGTGCTGCAGCACTGCAGCTCTCAGCTGGCATGCAAAAGCTGTGAAAGCTTCCCTAAAGACTTTGTTTTAATAACACACTGCCTCTAACAGAGAGCCAAATGTCTGTAGAACAGAGCATCACTTCCTGGTTCAGATCCACTTTAAAGTGTGTTGGTCTCTGTAACAGATTCAACAGAGAACTGGATCTCATCACAGAAACAGTCCTAAATATCCTGGCAGAGAGAGGAGCAGTCAGTCTAGATCTACAACAAGAAAATTGAGAATTAATGTTATGCTGCAATTATGTTTTTTCCCTTTCTCAGTGCTAGCCTGCAGGTTTATTTACCTTGCATTCTGACATCTGTTATATCTATGTTTAAGAAGAACTGACATAATTTTAATGTGCACCCACCAGCTAGAACCAAGCATTTCTGTCACTATGGTATAAACAGCTCCATGATGACATGATAACAAGCTAAAGTCATTCACAAGCAGCCAGAAACATTCTGCAGAATTACAGACATGTGATCACTTGCATCAGTGGGTGACATGTGGCAGAACTATAACCATAGAGATGTGGAGGTACAGTAGCAGCTGTGTGCTACACTGCAAACATTAACAAAGAAAGAAAGATGAGGGGATAAGTGACCTTTTTGTTGCTCTGAAATGAAGTCTTTGTGTGCAGTCTTCATTGTGATCTCTGTCTTCTGTTACTGAAGCATGAATCAATAACAATAAGGCTGACACTGTATTAATTGAAATAAAACAAATGAGTTGCAGCTGGTTAAACTCAGCACAACCCCCTGAAGCAGGAGACTGCAGGAGTTGGAAGAGGCTGGAAGACAAGCACAGATTTGAAACAAAGAAAGTGAACATTCGGTGCAACAGTAGTGGAGAAGAAAGGGAAATATGTGCCACACAGCACAGCATTATTGTTGAGCTGTTACAGTGTGAAGTGCAGCAGCTTCAGAGTTCTCACCACATTGTAGCAGCAGAGAAGGAGGTAAAGGAGGCACAGAAACCATAGATCCACTCCATGCTGGTTACAGGCTAATTATTCTCACATTTGTGCACTAATTGCTTCTCTTTCTTCTTTGATTTAATGTTACTGACTCAGTAACTAACAGAGCTGACTGACATTTGATGAACTGAACATTCATCTCCAAATATCAGTCACTCCATCAGTATAGATCCACATTATCATCGTGATATTATCATCGTCATCGAAACAGCCTGTGTGACACTATAATCCTTTCCTTATAAAACACTGCCACACACACACATGCACTGTCAAAGCTCATTAGCATCAGAACTGTTTTACCTGCATTTCAAGATCAATGATGAGACAACAAACAGAGACCAAACACAAACCGCATCATCTTAAAAATCAAGGGTCAGTGAAGCAAAATTACAAACAGACAGAAGGTCAAAAAAATCTGAAACACCACTGAATGTGGATGAAAGAGACAAGGCAGTAGTAGTTCTGCTTCAGTCCAACTCATCAGCTAGCAAACTATTTTACATCGCAGTTCTACTCCCAACCGACTCCGTAAGAGAAACAACAAGAAGGGGAACAGTGTGGGTGGAAAAATGCTGAATATTACCTGACACTTCTAAAAGGCAGAAGCTGAATACTATGAGATGATTATGTTTGCTTCCATTCAAGCGGTTTCTTCTTAAAGGTTTTCCTGATATAGAAAGCAACACATGGATACTAATGAGAGGTCATAAAATTACTGTGGCTGCAATTCAAGAATGATTAATCATTTAATGGTCAAGATTAATGTATCTGATATGCATTTATACATGTAGGTATGACAGTAAACACCCCTTTATTCAATATATTGAAAACTCACATGGTGGATTCAGTTCAAGCTTCTCCATCCTCCCTATTTCTCTCCCCTCTCTCTAATCTGTCCCTATGTTGACTCGCTCCCTCCATATCATTAACTGTAACTTCCTGTGCTGTCTCTCTCTTAATCTCACCAAGACCACAGATGCTAATGTATCATGCAGGAAAGACACACATTAGATGAAACATTACACATTTCTACATGATCCTAAGTCAATAAACATACACACATTGTTCTGTCTCAGGCAAACACATACACCCTCCTACACACTGTATCCCACCTGCTGCTCTCTGAGTCTGTGAGATCATGATGACACTTTGTTCCTCAAATATAACAGTGATAATATTTTTTATGAAATTATTTGTCTGTGAAAGGACATACATAAACACATATTAACACATTCTCCACCTGCTTTGTGGCTGTGTGTAAGACTGTGTGTGAAGTGTGGAGGCGACCTCACAATGACAGCTTCTCCCTCTCTTGGCGGGTTCCACTCAGCTGCCTGTCACTGGCTCTCTTCATAAAGAAAGTGTTGGGAGGTTGAGATGTATTTACTGAAGCTGGGGCACAACAGTTCACATTATGATAAAGAGTGTGATCTGTGCAACAGATGATGATAAATGTGTCAATCTGAGAAAGCAGTGAGTTATCAACCCTGATTCTTCAAAACCTCTCTGGGCTAATCACATCAACAAGGCTGAGTGATGAAGCTTGTTCAATTAGTTTCTACTTATTCTGTCCTTCAGAAAGTTCCACATGAGTTTGACCACAGTCATTTTCTACCAGCAGCCAGCAGACAGACAATCGAACAACCTCTTCACACTTCACACTGACAGAGACATGTCTGCACAACTCCTGAAAACAAATCAGTCCAACACTGCTGAGATGGAAGTCGGCTCATTACAAAACAGTAGCAGAGATGACTGTCCAAATCACATCTAGAGACTTTTAAATATTTGGTCCTAAAACTCACTCTGCACCAGTTCAAAACAGTGAATACAAACATTACTGCAAACACAAAAAAAATCTCTCCAATCTCTCTCTCTCTCTCTCTCTCTCTCTCTCTCACACACACACACACACAGAGTTACCTAAACCATGAAAATGATCTCCTCACGAACAACAACACTGCTGACAAATCAAACTGTATCCATCTGGTGTCTCTGTGGAACATCAAGTGTTGAAATGTAGGGAGGCTGCTGTTGTTGGTATAGTCACAGATATTTGCAGTAACAAAACAAAAAGTGGGTGGGATCGGTGTGTGTTTGTGATGAGACTGTAAATACACTGATAATCCATACACCTGCATCACATCTGTATTTTAAATAAAAATGTTGAGGTGTGTTTTTCTTTTATTATTACTGACAGACCATACACACACACTTTAAAAGTATGGCCTCAACAAGAGAGGAAACATACAATTTACAAAACTGAATGGACAAATGAACTGACCTCTGTTGGTCCAGATATCCTGAGAACATGTCAGTTAACATTTCACTGGCATGGGTCATGATACCTTCATGCACAGCTCTATAGTCATCTTACACATAGAAGAAAAGTGGAGTACAGAGGAAAGCCCTGGATATATGGTGGTGTGGCTGAGCATTATGCAGATTGTGAGCTGAGCTGACAGGATGGTGGCTGAAACCAATAAAGTCTGTTTGAAGAGCAAAGCCTGTGTGAAATGATAATGTATACAGTATTTTATGGAAAGAATCTGGCGCTGCCCTGTCAATCTCCCATAATACCTGCTAGCAAGCGTCCTTAGCAGCATTATAATTAGGTGACAAATAATGGACTTCAGTGTGTGACTGTGGGTTATCATACAAATACACTTGAGTTGCCTGAGGACATTCACAAGTTGTAAACATGAATCTTTCCCATCTCTACCATAAGGAGATTAAATATAACATGAACACAGCACCAACAAGCACAAGCATTAATCAGAATGATCATCACACAGTGGATTATGGGATACTGAGGCTGCAGAAGATACTGTTTTTAGCTGCACGATGTGGAAGCACTCTGAAATGGGAGAGGTCATAGCAAGGAAAAACTCCAGCTGGAAATAATGACATTAATTAATGATGGCTGTCGTTAGTGTTATCAGAACCAGCTATTGATTTAGATGCTGTGATGACCAATCAAAATGTTTCCTATGATAAAGGTCTACAGGAGCACGGGGGTAGAATCTGAAAATTACAGACAAGCACAATTCCACTGAACCTTCATTGACAGAAAATATGAACAACAACACAAACACTGCTCACTTCAGTACCAACTCCTGAAATAATGTGGGAGTTGTCTTTGCACTCAACACACTGACCAGTCCCTGCAGCTCTGTTCAGCTGCATGCTGGGTCACACAGTGCTATGAAGGTCCTTGTAACCTCACAGAGCTTCCCACAGTACAGGATGTCATTATGCAGCAGGGACTGGACCCAGATCACACCAGACCAAAGCAGATCTGCCTGCTGACATCAACCAGAGCTGGAAGCTACAAATTAACATAACTTCACTACTACAAATATCCCCCAGCTCAGCATGAACCACTTGTTAGTGATGAGCATAACTAACAACCTACATTATTACTGAGAGAAAAAGATGAGAAGCAGACAGCAGAGGAAAAAATGACTGTTCAAGGTGATTCAGTAAATGGAAAACCAGTTAAGTTATGAGCTCGATCCCACGATACACACAGGCACAGCAGACACCAAGAGAACAGTTCCTGTCTATGTGATGTTGCCACTGGCTCTGAACAAACACATGTAGCTCTCTCCAAAGTCCACCCTGCTCCAGTGTTTCAGCCTGAGGGTTTCTCTATAAAATATGACCATCCACTAGATACTGCAGTCTGATAACACAGAGCCTGACCCGTCAGCTACAACACCAGGCTGACAGTCTGATGGTAGGGCTAACACAGATCTGCTGGGATCAGCTGTAAGCCAACAACCTGAGGAAACAACCAACCAAACAAACAACCGACCGGACAGACCAGACCAAAGAATGAACAAGGTCATTACACTCCATCTGACATGTTCACTGTAGCTTCCTCTTTTTCTTTAAACTTTCCTGTTTTCAAAGACACATCATCAGAGTCTAAGATAAAACCTGTTGACATTAAGAGCTTCAGTTTCCTCCCATTAGGACTCTCCCTGAGTGTTTATATATGGAACAACAAAGACAAGTCTTCTGTCTTTCTCTCTGTAGAGGTTGTTGTCTGACTCACCTGGAACCTGAACTTCTACAGGAAGCATTTCCCCACAGTCTGCTGCCATGTCTGTGTTTTAGAATCCATTGACTTTTATAACTTTGGTGAAAAGGCTGATATTTATCAAACAGCAGTGGAATACTTTAGCTACACTAAAGGTTACAGTTTAGTTTTACTGACTTGATTCACAGGGTGACTAAAAAGGCTTTTTCTGATGTTTTTAATTAAGAGCAGGAGAAGCACAGGTGTGATTAATTACACACCTGTGCTTCTCCTGCTCTTAATTAAAAACATCAGAAAAAGCCTTTTTAGTCACCCTGTGAATCAAGTCAGTAAAACTAAACTGTAACCTTTAGTGTAGCTAAAGTATTCCACTGCTGTTTGATAAATATCAGCCTTTTCACCAAAGTTATAAAAGTCAATGGATTCTAAAACACAGACATGGCAGCAGACTGTGGGGAAATGCTTCCTGTAGAAGTTCAGGTTCCAGGTGAGTCAGACAACAACCTCTACAGAGAGAAAGACAGAAGACTTGTCTTTGTTGTTCCATATATAAACACTCAGGGAGAGTCCTAATGGGAGGAAACTGAAGCTCTTAATGTCAACAGGTTTTATCTTAGACTCTGATGATGTGTCTTTGAAAACAGGAAAGTTTAAAGAAAAAGAGGAAGCTACAGTGAACATGTCAGATGGAGTGTAATGACCTTGTTCATTCTTTGGTCTGGTCTGTCCGGTCGGTTGTTTGTTTGGTTGGTTGTTTCCTCAGGTTGTTGGCTTACAGCTGATCCCAGCAGATCTGTGTTAGCCCTACCATCAGACTGTCAGCCTGGTGTTGTAGCTGACGGGTCAGGCTCTGTGTTATCAGACTGCAGTATCTAGTGGATGGTCATATTTTATAGAGAAACCCTCAGGCTGAAACACTGGAGCAGGGTGGACTTTGGAGAGAGCTACATGTGTTTGTTCAGAGCCAGTGGCAACATCACATAGACAGGAACTGTTCTCTTGGTGTCTGCTGTGCCTGTGTGTATCGTGGGATCGAGCTCATAACTTAACTGGTTTTCCATTTACTGAATCACCTTGAACAGTCATTTTTTCCTCTGCTGTCTGCTTCTCATCTTTTTCTCTCAGTAATAATGAAGCAGCAGTTATGC